>VZTO01015645.1:56433-102775 GCA_013400615.1 Syrrhaptes paradoxus
GAGAGCCCCAAGACTGCCTTGTAATCTGATATTTCAGTGTCCAGCATTAATTTCTTCCTTTCTCTGTTTCCTTTGTTATGAAGCTTGTACAAAAATGTGCATTTTCAAACTTCAAAAATCATAAGTTCCGAGTTTATCTTCATCTGTGGTTGTGGCAGAACTGTTTAAAATTTTAAAAAATGGGGAACGGTGAACTGTTTTGGTTTGGGGTTTTTTTGCATTAGCTTTGCTAAAGAGAGTTGCATGGTATATTATCTATTGTGTCACAAGCTGGACAAAGTGCTTGCAACACTGACTGAATGAGGAGGGGGCTACATAAAGATTTTATGCTGCTTTGCATTATATTCCCACATAGACTTAAATTCTGAACTTCAAAGTATCTTTGCAGCGATGGTCGTTAGAGGTAGCACAGTGACAGCTGCCAGGATTTAAACTACATAAATTGAATTAGAGACATTGAATTGCATTTCTGACCACATCCCAAAGGTCTGAAGTGTGGCACACTGGATTTGGGACATAATTAATTTCCAGCATATTTTAGAAGAAAAATCTACTCTGCTAATATACGCCTATCCTTTCTGCTCTGTAAGGTACATCAAAATACCATCTATTGTCATTTAAGATATACCAAACTCCAGTGAATCAGACATTTGGAGCTTATACAAGCAGGCTACTGTTTGACCTAGTTTCATTACAAGCCTGAAACTGCCCATTACCCACTTAATGATGAGTAAGATGAAAAATTGGATCCAATCTACCTCACAGGACTTGAAAAACCATCCAGACAACCCTCTGCCAATGAAAGCAGCTCAAATTAATATGCCAGACCACGAACTCCAGTGGCTGAAGGAGGAGCTGATACACTCTTCTTCTGCCCCTTCAGGTGCCAGGTCTCACTAAGTCCCAGCTGTGGGGCAGGGATCTGGGTGAGGTTGCACCTGAGCTCACTGCTGATAAATTCACCAAATCTTTCGTGCCAGAGTCCAGAGCTTTTCAGTCACCTTTCAAATAGCAGCAGGAGAAGTGGGGCCGTCATACTCAGGTTCACAAGCACTGCTTTCTCAGCAATACCTGCTGACTTGGGCTTAATATTTCACTCACCAGACTTGCTGGTTTCCAGGATGGTTCAGTCTCTGTTAGTTAGTACAGACTGTGCTGTACATAGCTATACACTCAGCTATGAAATGGTAGAATTAACTATACAGGCTCAAACTCTCTTCCTTTTACCAACATAAGGAAGAAAAAAAATCCCAACATTTCAGAGTCTCCTTAATTATCAGTGTGTGATGGAAATGTGCTTAAGGTTAAAGGCTTGTTTAAATCACTGGACGAATCAAGGTCTAATACTGACTACAACAGATGGCTTATATTAGATTTACACTAGTATAATTGAGAGGGGAATTTGTTCTCAAGTGTCAAATAAGTGTAACAATGAATTAAACAGTGCAACCAATTTAAAAGAAAAATGTTCATTAGTGTGAATAGAAAACCATCACAACAGAAAAATGCCAGCACTTCCTGCAATACATCAGCTATTCCCATTAACATAGTAACTAACCATTTCTGGATAGTATGATGCATGGCTAAACAAAATACTGCAAAATGATATCTCCCATCCACATGACTAAATTACAGTTCTTCCCTGTCTTTGTCACCCTATTTCTGCTGATGTTTTATTGAATAATTTTTACACAGCAAAAAAATTTGAGGAAGAAAGGTAAAGTTGTTTTGCATGCGATAATGCATACACATGTTGTACTGAACCTACATAAAAATAAATAAGATAAAAATGAAGTAGTGAACCTATATAAAAATAAAGAAAATAAAAATGTACAAAACAAAACCTTTGGTTTAAGAGAGACTCTCCAAAAGAAGTAATCTCTAACACTGCCCATTTTTGAGTGGAGCAATTCCAGACTGACTTTGAAAATCACAATCAGAGCACATAGTTTTGCAGCAGACTCATCTGGATAGTTTTTTAGCCAAAACAATTTCAACAAAAAAGACTGGTTCCAGACATACCGTATTAAATAACCTCTGAATTGGCAAAGAGTGATGCATACATTCCATCTGAGAGTCTGCTACGGGTCCGGTCAGTTGAGGTAATGTAAGTTCAGTTTCACAGCTAGAAACAGTAACAGAGTTTTCAGCAAATAATTATCAAAACAGTTCTTTTGTACATTCAGTGTTGAAGTATATATAAAAATCTGTCAAGATAAGGAAAAAGAAGAACAATGTACTATTTCAGACTCTAAACTTTTAGAAACAAAACAACAGAAAAGTGGGATGAATGGTTACAGTGAAAGCAGAAATAAATGTGACCGCTTAATTTTATTGGCAGACAGGAGTATATGGTCATCCTCATACAGGATCCTGGTTTTTTCCTCAATTATGTCATAGTTCACTGTAATTTCACTTGCTCTGTGGGAGTTACTCACAGTCAAGATTTAAAACAGTCTGCTAACTATAAAGACAGGATAAATCCTCATCTTCTCAGCCCAAAATATTTTTTACCTTCTCCTGGCCTTTCCCCCCACAATTGTGGTACATTTCTCCTTACCTCTATTTTGAGAGCCATTTGAGATGGATGGAGCAGTGGGAAGGGAGTTTCTTCCCCGCAACAGGGTATGTAGGTGTAAGAAAAGCAGGAGCAGAGAAGTGCCTCTGGCCCCCATAGACCTCTCTGCAGGCAGGGGGAGTGAGGGTAGGGGCTGAGAGGCAGGGGTCTGGCCAAGCACCCTCTTCCTCTCCCATCAGGATCCTTCTCCTCATATTACTATTTGCGAATCCTCTAAAACTCTGTCTTTCTCACCTTCACATTTTTATTTTTTAAATCTTAACCCATGCCGTGCTATCCCATATTCAGTTTAGCCATGAAACTGGGCTTAATGGCAGTGATATACAAAACTTACAAAAAAAGAAACTTCCAATGTCTACAGTGACTTCCAGTCAGTATCTGTGAAAGATTACGTTAGTGTTTCCTAACACATATTCCTTTTCCCAACACAATTCAGGACCAACCTAGTTTTTCCTCAGCAGTCTTCTGCGTAGCAGTTTCTTGGATGTTTGAAGAACTTGAATGCTTGAGAACAAATATGATGCAATATTCAATATGCAAATATGCAATATTTGACCTGGCAGCCAGGAAGACAAATCATCCTGGGGTGCATCAAACACACAATCACCAGCTGGTCAAAGAGGTGATTGTCCCACTGTATTCAGCACTGGTGCAGCCTCGTCTTGTGTACTGTGTGCAGTTCTGGGCCCCACAATTTAAGAAATATGTGACGGTCTTTGAATGCCTCCAGAGGAATGAAGCAAACCTGGTGAGAGGGATGGAAGGAACTTCCTGTGAGGAGTGGCTAAAGACTTTGGGTTTGTCTAGCTTGGAGACAAGGATGCTGAAGGGCTACCTCATTGCTCTCTGTAGCTTCCTGTGGAGGTGGAGAGGGAGGTGTTGAGCTCTTCTCCCTGGTGTCTCCCTAGGACACATGGCAATGGTTCAAAGCTGCTCCAGGGGAGGTTAAGACTGGACGTTAGAAAGCATTACCGAGATGGTGGTCAAACACTGGAACAGGCTTGCTAGAGAGGTGGTTGATGTCCCAAACCTGTCAGTGCCTAAAAGGCATTTGGACAAAGCCCTTAATAAACTGCTTTATCTTTTGGTCAGACCTGAATTGGTCAGGCAACAAGACTAGATGATCATTGTAGGTCCCTTCTACATTACCCAGAGAAGAGTATTGCAACAATATGCAATTTCACACATGAATGGAGTTATGCTGTATATCTATATATAGATAAGCATAAATGTATATCTAATGTTCTTTTTGTTAATTAATTGTAGAGCCTGCCACTTATTTATATCCATCACAGAGGTGACACGACACCTTTCTTCCAGTACACCTAGAAAGAGCTTTAGTTGAACTAGAGAATTTTTTTGCCCTTTTCTTTTAATATATATGTTACTTCAGACAACTTAATAACGCAAACAATCTTCTCATGACTGATAGCAAAATTTGACCTGGTTCTACTGATACTTGTAAATGGGTCCAGAAAGGTACAACCAAAAGGACAGATGCCTACTTGTCATAAGATGTTTCTTTAGAGTTTGAAGTGTGCACAAACAATGAAGGAAGAGAAAGAAGAAGAGCTCTGGTGCATAGATTGACACAGATTTTTTATTCCAAGTGAATTTTAAAGGTAGTGAATGCAGCACACTAATTTAAGTTCATGTAGTTTGAATAAATGCAAACTAGTATAGCCTTTTTGGCATAGATAGCGTGTCTACACATGTGAAAATATGTCCCTGTGCCTCTAGAAGCAGAACAGAGGCAGCTTCACTTCACATCTTTCCTACTGTGACCCTCACTTCCAAAGTCAATGGGTCAATGCTTCAGCACTGATTTCATTTTGACGACCTTTCAAAATCAACTCTTCTTGTTACAAAGCCTCACACAAAAAGGTGACTAGGCTTAATCCTGACAAAGCTTGGAGCACTATTGAAAAGACAGCAGAAAAAGACATAGCTGTAAATTACAACTGATGACTACTGGTTCTTCAGCAGCCCATGCTTTGTTTAAGGTCAAAATCTGAATATCAAATGTCTACAGCAATTGATATAATTAATCAAATTTAAGCTCCCACAAGTGTTAGTGCTTTCAGTCTGGAGGAAGATATTTTACTGCTCTTTGCAGATTTAGAATAGTTTGGGTGCTTAGCAGACTGTAAATCTTCCAAATGCAAAATGTAACTTGGTTTGGTTTATGCACCTCATTTTGAGTCCGTTTTTACTGATATAAAGAATAGTTTCATTATGTCATCAGTGTCATTCTAATGCCTTTCAGAAATAATAACTTCATGATGGTAGATATTAGAAACATTGTGGATGCTTCAGTGTGTACAGAGCCCTTCAGTTAACTATAAAAATGGGACAGACAAAACCATAGAAATTTAAGTGAAGTTCACACAAGGGGGAAAGGACCCATAATGGTCTAAACTCACATAAACTATAAAACTTCCATCCTTTCCTGACTCTGCTGTGTTTTCTTTGTTAGACTGTAAAACTGTTAGGGACTCTCCCTCAACAAATAACTGTCCTGATTAGAACATTAGAGACCAACCTTGCCAGGGACTGTAGATGTAACACGAATTACTTAAATAAGTGTGATTTTCTTTGCAGCCCTTAATCTAGGAATTTTGCATTAAAAAGTTAATCACTGAATAAATCTACAAGCAATTGTGGAAGCAAAGTGGAGTCTAAGACTTCCTTTGTGGGTAATGACCCTTGGAGATGCAGCTTTCTCATTTGTTCTCCCTGTGGCAGTATGAATCCTTTGCTCTTCTCTGTGAAGTAGCCCAGCCACTGTGGAAAGCAGCCCCATGGGTGATGTCCATCACAGTGATTACACTGCTTTCCTTGGCAGTAGGAGCTATAGACTCACACACCTCAAGACAGAGATTTTCTAGGCAGATGATCAAACTGCTTGGCCCCAAGGATGGTGAATGATTGTTCTTGAATGAAAATAATAATAACCTTTAGGTTTTGCTAGTCCAGTGTGTCAGACATGCTCTGAACATGTCTGATGGATCACCTAGGGAAAGCTGAGACATTTAGGTACTTCCCTAGCCAGCTCTGAACTGCTTAGCCAGAAGGTAGATGCCCAAATGTACAAACTGGGATGTGTCCAGGCAGGCAGAGGGAGGATGTGGAGCTCCACTGTGGATTGATTTCAGTAGTTTCTGGAGAAGCAACACAGGCTGTTCTCCAAGACTCTGGTTCCAGAATGCTGTTCTATTTCCAGCCTTGACACAAAGTTGGTAACTTGAACCTCATTGTGGGCTTTCAATTTCTTTGCTTTTCTTGCTGTCAGTATATTGCAGTAAAACTAGATCTCAGAATCAGTTGAGCTGGAATAAATTAAAAGATCCATATGCAAGGACAAGTTAATGCTCAGAGGTGTCAGTAATGGAGATACTGGATAAATGCTTGCAGAGTGCTTTAACACTTCTCAGTCCATATAAACCATAAGCAGCATGTGTCTAGAATACAGTTTTCTGAATAGAGCTATATGTTCCCATTGTCCTTGAAAACTGTTGCATTTAAGATGGCTTTCTCTATGGTTGTGCTGAGCTAGATGTCAAAGCTTCTGCCACTCCATCAAACCAGATAATCTATTTCCAAAGTAACAGCTCATTTAGCATTAAAATTGACACTTAAGAGTTGATATAAAATGTAAATTACATGTAGGATATGAGTAAATGAGGCTAGTCTTGTAATTCAATTTTTTCATTGGTCCCAAGGTTGATATTTTTATCCAAATCACAAATACTTTTTCTCCTTTTAAAAGTATGTTTTCAATTTCATTTGCGGCATTGCTTTCAAAGCAGAGAAACATCACCTTCACTACAAATTCACATGAGAGTAATATGGCTATCAATCACCATGTCTTGGAAAGAGTTAGTAAGATTTCAAAGCTAGGGATAAAGATAAAAGAAATTAAATTAAGTAATGCTAGAATGAAGCAATCAAGATTAAATGTGTTCTCAACTGCTGAGTTAACCAGTTCTGAGTTTTTATCGAACAAAAGGTTAAAGAAATGATCCTTTAACAGCAATTTATTTCAGTTTAATGTTTTTTTAAGCTCAAGCTCAGAGCAGCTGAATTTCTTCTGTCACTTAAAAAAAAATATTAAAAAACCTGACATTATCATTTCTAGTTAATGGCTTTCAAGAAGTTAATTTAACACTCATGATGATCATGTCCAAACAGGCTGTGTGATTTAATTAGAACCCTAAGAGTTTTGAAAACCCATATAGTAAGCAAATTCATGGGCTGATCATTTAAAAATGATCAAAATTCTTGAGCGTAAATTGAATTCATTGCTTCATTGCATTAAATTAGTCTTAACTGATTTAAACTGAAATTAATGAAAATAATTCTTAAAATGTGAAGAAAGCCAAAGAAATCTTAACAGTTAAATGTTATCCTGGGAGCAAAAAAAATTTAGTGGATTATGAGTGAATATCCCCAATGAAACTAGTGTAAATTCAAACGATGGTTGTCATATCTACCAGGAATTTCCAATAGAATTTTGAGAGCTAGTGTCTTAATTCTCTTCAAATGTGAGCAACATATTTTTCTGGGTAATTTTTAGTTGTTTGGATTCCTTCACCCAGCAGCACCCTTCACAGCACTAAATTGCTTGCTAGTGTGTTTTCAGTCTACACTGTGAAACCTGAGGTGGAGGGTCAGGGTACACTCAAGGGTACTCGTGGGTCTCACGATGAATGGACCTTGGCCACATCCTGGAGTACAGCCTGTATCACCTCCATGTTTTAGAGGTACAGCAGGGCATCATGCCTTCCAGTGGCTCTGCTCTGGATAACCTCCCCCAGGAGGCAACATACAGCCCAGCGTTGCATGCAGACCATAGTCTCTCTCCTGCTCTTCAACCCATTTGTGTGGGCAGGTAGTTCACAGGCCACTGAGCAGGGCTGCCAGTGACCTGGCAAAAGGTAGAACAACAATGCAGAAATTAAGGATGCTAAGAGAAGCAGTCACATGAGGTGCACAAGACTCAAGCACACAGTTTCTCCTGGGGTCTTTCTCAAGAAAAGTAGACTAAATTAACTAAAACTCATGAAATTTGAGTAGTGCAGTGTGGTTATTCCACCCAGAATTATGTGCCTTAACCTAATTTCAGGCTTTGGTACAGAGGGGTCAGCCGAAAAATTGAGAAGGATTAGATAGAATGGGTTGATGTGTATTTCTTTGCCATCTGTGCCAGGCTGGGTTATCCCCATCCATTACTCCTCCTCTCCATCCTCACCACCGGTTCCCACACTGCCCCCCAGTTAAAAGATCTGTAGATGTTTTTTCACCTGTCGCAGGGCTGCTCACACAGTGCTTCTTGTCCAGGTGTTTCTTCACTCTGCTTGTGCACTGGGCCCCATCATAGGTCATAGTGCTGGGTCACTCATCCCCCAAGCACAGGTCCACATTCTGTCCCATCTCAACCTCTCCAGCTGCAACAACATAAGACAGATTAAATAAATAGCTCTTTAGGAGGGTAAGGAAATGGTTCATGTTGGACAGCCATGGGGAGAGGGGAAGGAGAGCAGATGGGCTGGTGCAGTTTCACAATTTGTTTAAACCAGTCACAGTGCCAACTGCACTGACAGGCACCTGAACCGTTTGCCCCACCACCTCCCATTCACATCACACTAGGGCTCCTGTGGTCATGTGGATCGGGAGTTGATCTGGATAAAAGCTAACTCTGCAAATGAATAAATGAGAAAACTTTATGTTTAACACTATATAATCAAGTTCTCTGCAAAGACCTGCAGATGGTTGTACTGACAAGACGAGGGAGTCATGGAAGAGTAAGGAAGAGTAACCTGAGGTATGAAGGAATAGGGGTTGCTTCAGCTATATTATAGATGAAATAAATATGAAATATTTATGAAATAAATGACGGACTTAGTAGCTTTTTCTTTTATACTTTCACAAAGGAATATCTGACACTCTGGAAAAATATTAGGGAATTAAAAGAAATTGGAACATATTCCAATTCTTATTCACAAGAATTTGGAGATAGGTTTCAAAGAGAATTAAGGATTTTGTATCCTCAGCTTTCCTGTTTTACTTTGAAACTTGTCAGCACTACATTCTGAAATGTCTAAATAACAGAATTTTCCTCAGAGCACAAAAAAAAGTCTCCATTTTGTGCCTAAGTGTACTAAGTATGCTTGAGGAACGAGACCCCTGAGGATAATGAGTGCCTAGCTGTTAATGTGCTTCTTCAGTTTTCAGCATATGCCAAGTCAAGAAGGGAACAAATGTGCCAAGAATCCCAAACACTACTTCCCCATGCAATACATTCTGCTGTAAGGATGATGCTGAGTTTGCCCTCAGATTTCAAACAGCTTGCAATTTTCTTTCTCCAACTGATTTTATTGCTTTCTGGGCTTATTTTCAATACGAATCAGTGACTGAGCCAATTTGCTTAGTAGTTGCAAAAATGGGCTTCAGAGTCAACCATTGTAACAAGTAACTGACAGAAAAATCCTTGGTGACAAAGAAAAGGGGTAGGAAACACAAATCAACCTAAATGCTATTGCATTAAAGAGCAGAGTTAGTTTCAAGCACACTTTTTTATGACTGATCAGCCAAAAGTTTAATTTAGAGCAATCACTGAAAGAGTGATCAAACATTGGAACAGGCTGCCCAGGGAAATGGTGGAGTCACCATCCCTGGAGGTGTTCAAGAAATGTGTAGATGTGGTGTTTAGGGACATGGTTTAGTGAATTAGATGGTGTTGGGTTGATGGCTGTACTTGATGATCCTTGAGGTCTTTTCCAAGTTTAATGATTCTATGATTCTATGATTCTGTGAAATATTTGTTTAATAAAGAGAAGGTTTGGCGCTTCTAAACATAATAGTAGGATGAACATGTAAAACTCCTTAAATCAACAAAAGATAAGATTATAAGTCTGGGAATGAAAGTCACCCTTAACAACCTGAAACTACTTCCCAGTAAACTGAAGAATGATAAAGGATATGGAAAATGTTATCCAGCAAGTCAAGGCAAACAATAGCCGGACCTGGAACTTCTGGAGAGTAGTCCACCACATCTCACGTCTTGGAGGTATTGTGTAAGGCTCCAACCAAGTGGTGACAGTGGTGGTGGTGGTTGCCTTTTCTTCTTCAGCCACAACCCCAAGGTCCCTGTTTTCCCTTACCACACCCTTTTCCCACAGCATATCACCAGCTTGGTCATGCCACCACAGCTCCCTTTAAAAAAAAGTATATTTTTTGAGTTACCTCAGTACGTTTACTGGTCAGCTTGACTCTGCAGGACAAATTCAGATGACTTTTTGTGCTAATATTCTCCACCAATACCTGAGCTAGCTCTCTCATGGCCCAAGGCCCTAGTTTTGGAAAGGATCCCATTCAATATGTTTAAGTCCTACTGAAGCTGGACCTATGGTTAATTACTTTCCTGATCAGGCGTGTGGAGATGTGCTTTCTCAGACAGATGTCTTAGATCATAACTTATTTGCAAAATATATTATTAATTCTCTGGCACGTTTTACACATGAGAGCATGAATAAATAGATAAAATAATAAATAAAGCAAAATATTTTTCTGTTGCTTGGTAAAGAGGAATTTTTTGGCTAATTTTCCTTTGCTGTATTCTGAGAATAGTTTATCTTTTTATCTTTATTTTGAGGGTTAAAAAGCAAACAGAATGGAAGAAAATTAAATTATTTCAAATATTTTTATAAAATGATCTTAAGGATTTTTAAAGCTTTTTATCTGTTGTTTGCTAACTTATGCTAAAATATTGTCTCTGGCAAAATGTTTGCAGGAAGCACTTGGCTGTTTCAGTATAAGTGAAGGCCCTAGGGTAATAAAGTCTGAATAAATTCAATAGGCTTGACATATTCCTCTTTCTTACATTATTCAAATAATACAGACCCCATTTCTATTCTGTCAGAGGCCTTAAGAGAAGGCTGTCAATTGTGACAAATTTCACAAAACAATTCTTGATATGTGTTTATGTCTTTTTGTGCTTGTAGCTGTCATGGGGTGAGATGACTAATTCATACAAAAGCTTTATTTGATAAATTTAACAACTTTATTGTTTGTAGAATATCTGTGTAGACAATCCAGGTTCCAAAAAAATAATCAGTTATCCACCTTTTTCAATAATTTCTTCTTTTTGGATTGTTTAACTCCGTAATTATTCATGGACACTTGAAAATCAAGCTGTGTTCTGTAGTTATGGTTACTGAGATCACTCAAGCGGCATTATATCTTTCTGGTGTTTGGCTGGGCATGGGAATGTGTCTGGCAAGGATTCTTCCACGTGCACATATGAAATATGTTCCAGGGATCTGTAAGCATGAAGTTTTGAAAATTGCTTTTCATAAACACCTATTTCAACAACTAAAGTCTACTGAAGCTTCTGTAGGAAATTAACATGAAAAAAAATAGATATCACCCTCCAAAAAGACTTGATAACTAATTAATTAGTGATCAAATATTTGTTAGAATGTTTAACATTACTTGTCTTTCTGCTGTACAGCCCCCAATTATATCATCCAACTTCAGACATCTGAACAAGATGTGTTCACAATTGGAACAGCTGATCTGACCAGTTGACACAGACAGCTTTGCCCCTTGGAAGTGATTCGGGTCACCTAAGGTCTAAGCTTCAGTCACAGGATACCTCTCCCCACAACCTGAACATGTCGAGAGCCTAGGACAATTAAGCCTCAAGATGAGATGGTTCAGACAGATACATAAAGTGCAGTGTCCTGGCTTTAAAGCAATGCCACAACAGTGGTGAAGACTCAGTTTTCTTCTACTTTGATCGTTGGCTAACTAGTGAAAAAATGAAGCAACAGGAAATGTTAGTGTTTGGAGACTCTTTTATAAGAAGCTGATCTGATACTCTGGAAGAAATGTTCTTGGAGAAGAATCTAGACCCAAAATATCTTAGAAAGGTCGCCAGGCTTATGACTTTGGCTTATGCTTCTTTTTCTTGTGATTGGGCGATACTGCCATGTATTCATAGTACAAACAAAACATGTGCGTTAGTTCAGGAAGAAGGAAAAGGTAAAAAATACTGAAATTTTTTGAAAAAAGACGACGCCAACAGAGCTATGCTCAAAGTAAGAAATGTAAGAAGAAGCAAATTTTTTAATGACTAATAGAAGCATGCTGTCTCAAGTGCCTCACATGCCTTCAATATCCATTGGAAAAGCCAAATCACAGAACATAAGTGAAATTACTTCTTAGAACAGGAAGGTTGAATTAACCATATCCATGTCTACGCTCTCTTGTTCTTATCTAAGCATTGTCTTTCAGCCATGATCAGAAACAGGTCATTGAGTTAGACTGCCCTTTCATCTGACCTAATGTTTTTTTCTTTAAAAAATAACTTTTAAAAAAATCCAATCAAGTTTAAGCTGAAAAAAGTACTAGATTACACCAAGGCCAACGCTCTTCTCACTAAAATGATCTTTTTTCATTTATTTAATGCAACTTTAGGTGTATTATGTTGATTGATGCAATTGTTCTCCATTGGCTAAATGATCTTCTTAATTGAACTGTAAAGTTGATAAAGGAAGATGATTAATTCATATCTGTATTGTTTATGCTGCCTTTTCTAAAGAAAGGATTACAATTAACATTTAAATAATGGTATTTGACTCTAAAATTGACCAAATATGCAAATATTATTCTACTTCTGTCTGAGCTGAGCCACCAAGATCAAGAAAAGGGTGGGCCAATTGTGCTCCAATTTGTAGCTGTGTGATGACAGAACAGACTTACTTGTACAAGGAAAATGACTTCATATTTACTTCAGTGCAACAGATAATCAGATGTGACCTACTGTAATGAATACCTCTGGGAAACTTTGACATGTTATCTTCAAAAATACGATATTCACTTACTAGCAGGAACGAATGATTTAAATCACAAACTTGGGGCATTAATTTCCTTGGGCTGTTGTACTTTCAGGACATAAATCTAGTTTTGAAAGAACTGCTAGCTATCTCAATTTCCATTAATGACAGATGAACTTCAGTCTAGAAATCCATGTAAAATTCTGCAGATAAGGAAGTAAGCACAGAAAATGTGCATCATGCAACACACATAAAAATACTCTGCTCCTCATGATAAAAAGCAAAACGCCCCAAATCAAAGCAACCCACACCCCACAGGAAAAGTTGTGAGGTCAGCAATTCAATTCTTTGTTTTCCTTGAGCCGTATGGCCACATATTAATAATGGCTGGGGGTGGGGGCACATTAACTGTGAAGGAATTTGGGATGTTTTCATTATTGCTGGGCAAATAACTCTTGAAAAGTAAGCATCTCTTTTATGCATAGATCAAGTGAACTTGGCAGCTGCAATGTCATTGATGCTAACAGTGTGTGACAGGAAACAAACCCATGTGACTACTGTGTTTTGTAAGTTGAGCTCTTGTGTAAGATTCCGGTACATTCTTTTCCAGCTATTCTTTCAGAAATTTGAACTTTTAATTAAAAGGCAACATTGAAGCATGTCCAGTACTGACAACCTTAATGCTGTTTCTTCTCCATATTAACATGCAAAACAGCTTCAGTCAGCATGCAAGGAGATACTGTATAATTAGCCTCATTGTCCATTATGAACAAATATGTGTTTTGGTGAGGGAGAGAATGTACTAGTGTTTTCTAATCAAACGATCAAGGGTTAGGACTTCCAGCTTTTAGTAGTCATGTCATTTTCTCATAGACATGTTAATGACTATTTTATTTTATCAGTTGGAATTAAATGGATGTATCAAATCCAGGTTGTTGTAAGGATATATAAGCCATTAAAAAACGAATTGATTCAGCTAAAAAAAATCTGAAGTGCTACATTTATTGCAATAAATATTTACTAAAATATAGAAAATATCAAAATGCAAGCAAAAAGCCAGATGCTGGTCTCTAGAAAGATGAAGCTATAACATGTGTCATATAATATACATCATCATTTAACAACCTAGATTTAATTTCAGTAAAGAGCACAGAGCTTGGTAATACGTGTGTATCAAAGATCTTCAATAATACGCAATGACTTTTAGCAGGACAAACCTAGGGACCGATATGACATGACATGATATGCTTAATACACCAGCTGGTGACTTCAGTGTTGGATTTGAATTCTGAAATGAATTTTGCATGATAAGTTAAAAACACATTAGGTGTCATGAAGCAGTGAGCAGAAAACTAAAAGATACTTTTGTTTATGAATCTTAATTTTTCTTTTCCCAGAGTTCTGGAATTGCATTATGTATGTTGCATAAATAGTGAAACTGCTATTTGCAAAAAAATAAAAACCACAAAAATGTAATTTTAATTTCTGAATTAAACATTTTGTATATGGCAACATAAGACAATAAGATCAGATCCTGATTTCAAGATCCATGATACCTACATTCTCAAGTTCCATGGAATGAGTAATGAAAGTAGTATGGAAACAGAATCTGTTCCTTCTCAGATTGTTAAAAAATTGTTATTTAAATAACCTCTACAGAATCAATTTTTAAAGTACATTTCAAAAGAAACATGTGAAAACACATCTGAAATCTGTAAGGATAAATCCTCTGGAAGCAATCAATCATTAAGTATTACGTTTTCACCTCCAAAGACTACTACCAGTCATGTAAAAATCAGTCTGGGCATACACAAACTAATGTGTCAAGGAAGCAGCAACTCAAAGCTATCATTATAACTATTGTAGGTTTCTGGATTATCCACAACTCCTTCAGAAGATGGTCTGCCTTCTGACAGGCTTACAGGTGGCTTAACTAAAAGAGCAGATCAATATGCAGGAACAATCCAAAAGGGAATATTTGACAGGAAGAACATGGAAAGGTGCATAATTATCTGTTTTGTATGTCTGCACCACTAAATCACCAGCCAAACACATTTTGTTAGATACTCCTCCATGGACAGTAAGATTCATACTCACGAGATACCACTCCACCATCCAAATTTGCCCAAATGGCTGTTTCCTCCAGAAAGGAAACCTGCTACCTGGTTTAGTTCAGCCTCTTCTGGTGCATGATGAAGAATCCACTCTCTATTTTTCTTTCTGGTTTCCATCATTTAACCTTACTCTTTTTTTCCAGCTGCCTCAAGGCTTCTAAAAATCTGCTCTAGGCACTGCAGATGAGGGAGATTTCATCATGAGTGAAATTCTACACAAATGGGTTATCCAAAGTTTTTTCAGATAAGTGGCATTCTTCCCAATTATTTCAGCTGGCATGTAGTTAAGCTTTACTAACACCATAAAACAGAGGATTGCTTCAGAGGTACTTACAACCTCATTTCTTCATTACTATAATGAAGAAAGAGATGGAAAGGGCATCTGTGAACATCCGTTCTGTTGTCATGCCACTGCTTTAGTAGATTCTGAGATGATTCATAAAATATACATTATAATGCAACTAATTCATCAGTGTACAGATATCTGACGGGTTTAAACACAAAGACTTTTTTATAATTCCTGTTGATATGGCTTCAGTTGCCTTGATTTTACAAAAAATGAGGGCCTGATGCTTCTATGAATCTGACTCACCATAGGCTAAACTCAGGGAGGAAAAATATTGTTATAGGCTATGAATTTAGACCTACATAAAAAGTAGTCCTGATTTCCTCCCTTTCAGAAAATTTTTCAACATTCTTAGTGCTGAGAAACAGGCTTTCCCCAGTCTATCTAGGCATTCACTCAAAATATGCTGTATGTTTAGAAAAAGCCATTTTTTTTCCCCAAAACAAGGGGGGCACAATTATGATGCAGTGCTGAACTTAAAGTTTTCAGCTGGTACTGAAATGTTCCAAGTTCTTTATAATTTTCCCATCAGAACTGATATCATGGCTTTCTCCAAAACTGCAAATAAAGTTCACTGCTATAAAGAACAAAGCCAGTCTCACATACTTGATCTTCAGGTAAAATCAACCACTAAAGTTTGCATTATATGCATTTGAGAAAGCTTTGACTATCTGTTGATTGACTCTGGTTGTGAAAGACTGTCATGAAGCAGTTTTTAAGAATAATTCTGTTGTCTCTGAAAAGCTGAGCAGCTTGGTAACTGCTGCTAAATGCTCTTTCAAATGCCTAATGCATTAAACAAACCATACCCTAACCTCTGGGATCTTGACCAGCAAGGTGGAACAGCTGGTGTTCATTACTGATGGGATAGCCCCAAAGAATTTATGGATCCACTGAGTCCTTTGATTTTAAGTGCTCTCTGCACCAAATAAAAATAGCATATTTTCTGCTAATTACACATTTAAGTTACTGAAATGCATATTTACAGTATCTCTTGAGAACCATTCCAAAATCAATTAAAATTTTAAAAAGGCAGCATTTTTTGTGATATTAGTTTGAGAGAACCTACTTTACAGAATGTAGCTACAGGAGCCTCTTACTGATGTATATAAGTGATGGCTGTCCAACTGTCCAAAGACTATTTTACATTAGACTTCACAAAGATTCAGGTGTCTCTGAAAAGAGAGGGTTTAAAAGACACATTTTTCTTTTCATAAAACTGATATTGGGATTTTTCAGCATAGTTGTGAATTATTCTCAGAAGTAACACCCACGCTCAGTATTTTTGCCAGTGGAGTTACAAAAACCAATTCGATGAATGCATGAAAACGTGATTTCTCCTGTTTAGGTGCAAGGGTTTTGTACACACTGAGGATCCTGAGATGGTTATGCACAGCATGGGATCAGGCACAGAGTGCTGAGATGACTCTCCAATCCTGAAGTGAGTGAAAGGATGGAAATTAAATAGATCTACTCCTGTTGCATTTCTGAAGATTTCTTTTGGTTTTACTGTTGGAGTTCTCACTTTAATTTACCTGTGGAACACACATACAGTAATAGCTGTTAAACCTGACAAACCCAGACTCTGTAAAATTTTATCTTCACAGCATCCATAAGAGTTGAGAAAGAACTGTTTTTCCTATATTGTAGAGGAGAAACTGAGGCATGGCACATGCCTACACTGCAGCTCCCAGACCACCAGGCAGGCACAAGTGAGGACTTCTGCTAGAAGCAGCCCTCTGTCCCCTGCCTGTCATGGCCACACTTGTGCTGTGCAGCCGCACAGTCAGCTCTGTCAAGGAGTCAGTTCAGGTTAAAATTAACCACTTTTCTGTCAAGTTAGTCTTACCCTGGTGACTTTCCTGCTCCAGTTCACTACACAGTTGAACAAATTCTTACGTAGCCAAAAGGGAAGAGAGGGGTTGCGGGCAGGAGAAGGAAGGAGTGGATAACTGAGCTGGAGGAGCACAGGATGCTCCAGAGGAGCCTTATTTCAGGTCGTGGTATTTGTGGAACTACAGCAGAAGCTCGTCCTTAAAAGTAATTCTGCATTTGACTTCACCTGAAATCAGTGCCCTGAACCTATCTGACTTTTCAAATGTCGTGTAAAACATTTCTAATATTGCATGTAATTAACATAATTTTGCTGTCTAGAATAGGTAAAAGAAGCTGTTTCAATCATAAGGGCCAAGAAAGCCTTTCATATACCTTTGTCAATCCACATCATTATTCAATAATAACATGAAAAAAAATAGCAGTGTGGCTTCAGGCTGCATAAGTAGGCATAACTAAGTCTTTGGGAATTTTTCTGGGAGTCCTTGCTAATACAATATGGTATTTTCATTGAAAAATGTTAGACATTAAGCAAAAGAAAAAAGGCCCCCAGAACTTTATTTTTCTATTGCTGAATTAGCCATTGAATTATGCACCCAAGGCAGACCTATATTTTGAATTTTTGTAGGCATAACTAAGTCTATTAAGAGTAGAGAAATCTCATGGCTTTAACCAACATAAATATGGTAAAAAAAACCCCAAACCCTAACAGATTCCATTAAACAAGTAAACTGTTCCTTTGTCTGTGCAGCTTATCCTGAGAACGGTACTGGCAAAGGAACTCCTGCTCTTGTATAAGCTGTTTCTGCACTGGAGGGAGGAGGGATTGTATAGCTCCAGCAGTACAGCTATCCATTTTAAGCACAGACAAGCCTTAAGGATACGAGATACTGGCAGTAGGACCAATGCAAAAGATACTACGGGGCTAGTGTCTGTGGAAAGGAGTCTCAGCTGCTCCCTGGCACACTTCGCCAAGAGCAAAAGCTAAAACTGCCCCAAGCTGCCCAGCGTTATACCTTCCTAATGCCTATTCACAGCACGATTCACCTGAAGAAGCGTGTAAAAGTCAGTTCAGATTCTTCAGCTGAATCCTTTCTTCTGGGTAATTTCAGCAGTCCTGCTTTCTCCGCAGTACAGCACACCCTGCTGATGTTGAGGGTCCTGTGTGGCAGAAGCAGGATGGCAGAACATTTTACTGAGAAATGCAGAACAGCCATCTTCTTTAAGTGCTTGCTGCATGTCAAGCCAGTGATGAGACATGCACTTTAAATGCATTTATTCCTGATTCATTGCAATTAGGTCTTTCAGTTCACTAGCTTCATGGTAACATTTTCCATTCTTCTAAGAAAAGAGAAGGAAAATGAATAACATCTCGAACTAAGGACTTACATGTCACATGCAAATGAGATGCCAGTTTGATCCTCTCAGAGATAAGGTGTCTATCTTGTGCCCAAACAAGTGAATCTATTATGGCTGAACCAGATCTGAGATATTTCTCAAAATACTATTAGAAACTGCCCTCATCCTCAAAAGTTCATTGCATCAGATGCAGTCAAGTTAATTAGCAACCAATGTTCTTGTTATGTGATCATCTATGTTTTATATCATTCCTTATTTCCACTTGACGCTGGGAAAATATTAGCATCCTTAAAAATTAGGATTAATTATGTTTCTGAATAGACTTTTTTTAAAGCTTAAAATACAGTGTGACACATCCACTTTTTTAAGGACTTGTCAGTCATGTTCCTTATCCATCCAACATCCCTAACATCAAATGCATCACGTGAGCTCAGACAGGACTGTGTTTAGCTTGATACACAGACGCAAGTAAAGAGTAAGTAGGGCAATTCTTTTGCTGTTATGTGGTACTCTACATGGAAAACACCCATGACAGAAGATCTCCTTTGAGTTTTAAAAAATACAGAGCCACATCTTGTCTCCACTGAAGTTAACAGTAGTTTCAGGGGGGACAAGGTTGGGCTCAAAGTCTCTGATAATAAGTTATATCTCCGTATGATGATATTGTTTGTATGAAAGAAACTATCGTCTGTAATGAAAGCTTCCCTGGAAGTATATGCCCACCTATATGGCTAAAATCCCTTGTGTGTGCTGATTTTGTCTCACTTAAAAGATATGAACCCTGTTTTAGTTATTACTACTTCTGGAGAAAAGTACTAGGTCATGAGGAATAAGTTTGTGCTTACTATTACTTAAAATGTTTCAAAGATATTTTGTGTTGTTCTGTAGGCAATTATATTTGCCAGATCATTTATTTGATTAGGTAAAGCTAAATTTTTCCAGATTTCCCTTGTTCTATTATGTCTAATTTGAAAGAGCTGGGAACCAACGGTTTTTTGTCTGCATGTGAAAAATAAGTTTTAAAGAGTTTAAATGCTATTGCTTTATTTGTACCTCTGGAATGATTAAATGGTGTATAAATGTCTACAAGAGAAAAAATTCAAACCCAGAAGAGCAGGCCTTCTCATTTACTTTTTTTTTTTTGTACTCTTTAATTAGAGATATATGCCACAATGTCAACTGCAGCTTTTAAAATAAAAAGTAAATACTGAGGCCAAATTTAGAGTTTGTTGGGGGCTTTCAGGTATACCTTCTAAAAAATTGTGAGAGTAGTTTACCTTGTCTAATAATCATTCCACAGAAGCACACTGTATTCTTTCTTATCGGCAAATGCCAGTCACTGTGTTGCATATCCCCTGCCACACTTGGCACTGCTGCCTGCACCTAGTGCAAGACAGTCTGCTGCTTACATCTCCGTACAGAAGCACAAAGGGCTCTAGGTAGAAGTGGGGTTTAGCAAAACTGTGGCCACGGTACAGCATGTCCAATGCCAAAGCGAGGACAGAAGCTGAAGAAGGTATGCAGTGGCAGAGGCTGGCGGCAACCGGTGACTCAGCAGCTCCAGCCCTCCCATCCGTACTGGGGGCAGAGGGACAAAGGTTAGTGGGGAGGAGATTTCAGGGTATTTTTAGCTTGATTCCATGCTCATTTTGACATAAGACTTTGCCTCTTCTGCATAAATGCTATTTTGGCTGGTGTCAGGCAAGGTTTGAGATACGTGCTGACCCCACTGGTTTTGATGACACCTCCAGCACATATTTATAGAACACCCTGTGCAGGGGGCTGGACAGGCCATGTGGACCAGTCCTCAACCCAGAGAGGAGCAGCTGAACTGTGTCATTTATAAGACATGTCTTTTGAACCTCTTTTAAAAGAACTCAGTCCCAGAGTGCCCTGCTTCTTGCTGAGTAATCTATTCCTGTACCTCACAATCCTTTCCATTAAAGCTCCTTCCCTGGGATTTCCATACTTTGAAATGAAAGCCATTGTTTCTTGTCCTGTAATGGACACCACAGGGATCACACAGGTCCGCTTTGCAGCAAATGAACTGGAAATCTGGTTCTGCATCCCACTTTCTGTGCTCTGTACAATAAACAGTGCTAGCTCTCCCACTGTTAATTGTGGCTTTCAGACCTTTTGTAATATTTTCTCAGTTAGTTCCCATTGTTACGGAGCTGTTACACCGAAACCCACGTACTATAATCCATCTGAGACCTTACAAATGGTCAGTGGAGTAGAAAGATTTCTTTATATGACTTGATGACTACCTAACCTAGAATAACGTTCACCTTTTTGCAAAAGTAGTGTGATATTGACTTAAGATCATATCTGATCACCTGTATCTCTAAAATCTTTCTCTATGGACTGATACCTGTTCCCTTATTCATTCAAGCATTCCTTTTTTGTCCTTATGTGTACCACTTTGTCTCTTTCCATTGTAAGTAATCTTATAATTTTGGCTAGGCAAACTCTAGATTTATGGATATCAAGCAGTTCAGGTATCTAGACATTAAAAAATACAGAAAAATATTCTTAGTATTGTAAGGTGAAGGTGATTTGTACATGAGCCTGGTGCTCCTGCATCACGTTGTTCTTGCTGTGCTTGCCCATCTCTGCTGGACACATTTAACACTCCCAACAGATGGGATACATCAGGTCTATCAGTGCTGGGACAGACAGTGTTGCATCTACCTGGCTGGATCTACAAGAATAAGGAACTATGTTCTTTTTCTGAAGCTGAGCATTAAAAAACAGATTATAATGGAAATGAATCCTATGTACATATAAACCCTGAAGTAAACCTGACTTAGCACTTTTTCTTTGCAAGTATGGATGTCCATCACTATGAGTAGTATATTTATAAAGTACTGAAAGTACTGTATGAAATTAAGCAAATCAACAAATTCCATCTAGCTTATTACATTAAAAATCAGAAATACAGAAGTTTAGATTCTGGAAAATAATAAAATATCAACCAATGTCAATCAGTTTCAAGTCACTGATCTCAGATTGTGTTTTTATTACTCATGCAGATACAAATAAATTCAATTTTTAGATGGGATTTGAGTGGGGTCATGCAGAGCCCGGGATGAGTCTGTCTTCCATTCACTGGGAAAGTGGACGCATCAAACTGAAGTCATGTCAGAAAAATGAAATAATTCAATGAAATGGTTAATGGATGAATTATAGTAACAATTCCTGTGATTTTTAGGTGCATATATAGTAACATGTCTAAATCTACTAAAATGTGTTGTTTTGCATCTGTGGAGTACATAAACATCCTAGCTGTGCTTTGTGATAGTTCCTTTTTATACTTAAAATAACTGATGCTGTACTACAACTACAGCCTTGCTGTTGTGTAAGATCCAGTCGCAAGTGGTGAGGTTGTTCTCAGTTTCAGCTATTCATAATTTCAGTGAGTAAGCTTATCTCACTTCTACATGTAAACTATGGAAATATATATGGAAAACTAAGTACCTTTGCGTACCTTTTGGAGTGAAGCTCTTCCCATCCGCCTTGGAGGAGATGTGATCAACTAGCTTAGAAGAGATGCTTAACTTTCAGAAGGCTAAAGCTAAGTGAGGTAAAACTCCTGACATATTTGCTTATAAGAGACAGGGAAGTAGAGCTAATAAGGTGGGGAAAATTAAAGGTACAAATTTGGATTCCTGCATAATAATATAAACATATTCTATGTACAATTTCAAGAAAGTAAGTGAGGTGGTGATCCAGCAGCAGAAATACATGTGTGGTTACTACATACATTGCTGCTGGGCAGAACTTCTTCTAAGTGCCTCTTTCTTGAAAGATTTCTCAGCCCTGAATTACTCTTGTATACCTACTCTGTCAGCATGAGAGCTTTTCTCTACGTGTCAGTGACGAACACGTTGGCCTTATGCAGAAGAACCACACTTCAGTGCACAGGTGTGAAACAGATCTATTGCCGTGCTGCTTTATTGGGTGGCAATTCATTCTGTGAATTTGTTGATATGATGTACCTACTGGAGAATGCAAGGAACATAACCAAAAAAGGTAACATTATCAGGCAATATTTCAGCTGTGGTAAACTGGCATATTGCCTTTGAGTCAACAGGACCGTACCAGTGAAGGCAAGCTGAGGGTCTGATTAACAGGACTCCCAGGAAGGAAGGAAAACACATGGTCACTCTGTGGTTACTACCTGCGGTTCAATATCAGCTAAATATCTGCATAAGTAGAGACATTTTCAAGGAAAAAATACTGCCTCCTTTTTTTTTTTAAGTTTATGTGTTTGTATTAAATCTGTGTGTGGTTTCATCTGTTTTGGAGCTGAACTGAGAACGAGTAGAAAGAAAGAAACGAGAAATAAGAAAAAAGAGAACAAGATAAAAACGGAAAGCAGAAAGCCTTAGCTGGCTCTGCTGAAGACTGTGTTCAAACAGCTCTCATGTCAATCTCAAATGAGAGATGTCCTTTTAAAAAGCTGGGGGTTTTTTATGTTGTTACTACTTGTAACCAATCAGTGTGTCTATATATATATTAAAAACAAACAAGCAAGCAAGCAACACCCACCCCAAAAACCAAAACAAACCAATCAAACAAACAAACAGGGGAAGATTAAAAAGAGAATTTAAGATAAAATACAAAACCAGAGGAAGAAAGAGATGTCCTTTGAAAGAAGGGGACTTGGGAGAAGACATGTGGGAATATAAGAGAAAACTGCACACAAATGCTACCGGAGTACAAAGGTGAAGTAGGAAACTTGGTGAGCAGCTGGGAGAGAACAGAGCCAGAAACTGTGCCAGTGAGTGGAAAGGATCAGTTTACTGTCTCTGATGCTGAGAAAAGGACAAAATCAAAAGCAAGATGACTAAACCATTTAAGAAGGCAGACTGGGGAATTTTTAGGCCATAGATATTCTGCTGGATATTCTTTAATTAAATATGTTTGATTAAAGCAAATTTAAGGTTAAATATTTCAGACTCTACTTTCCACGTAAGTTATTTTTGCTCAGAAAACGACTTGTTTCTGAAATCAAGCCTCAAAATTCATGGGTCCAGCTTTGAGAAGGAGTTGTCTTGTGGAGAAGAGGGAAAGCTGAGTGAGGAACCACACACCTCCCTCTGTCCAGACTATTCCTGGCCCATTCACTTCCCTGAGCACTGAATTAATTCACAATTTGGGAACATCTCCTGCTGCTGATAATTTCTAGCATGCTTGGTAAAATGCTGAATCCCGAATTAGTACTATGGTGTTGTTAGGTTTTGATGAATGTGCCTATAAATTTATTGCAGAAGTCCCACCTTTATTCAGAAAGGCTGCTGATGTCAAAGAGAGAAATATAGCTTGAAGTTAAATATTTTTAAGAAAATAATTTGTTAAGGTATAATTTTCTTCATACACAGCTGCAATGACCCAGCTCTATTTACAGAACTATGGCATTAGCCCTTACACATCGATAATACGCAGGCTTTTAGTTAACCTAGCAAATATGTTGCTGTGTGGCTGATGCATTAACGTGTGTATTAGTGAGCACTTGTCCATAAGGAATTTGTCAGACTGTCATCAAAGATTAAGACAGGCAGTCCCTGCTCAGGGTAAAAACACCTGGGGATCATAGCAATCACTCTGAAGGGAATTAAAGCAATAGATTAATCGACCATAAGAATCATTTTCCTTGTTCATGAATCTGGATTTCCCTTGGCTGACAGAATTGTAGATGATAGTGAAAAACATCCTTGACCTTCTCTATCAAAGAAAATGCTTCTCCCTTCCTCTTTGTTTGATGTGCAGAAATGGGGAATTTTTTTTTTTTAAGTGATTTACAAGGTCTGGGAACTGCTAAGAAAAGGTGTCAATAAAATAGTAGCCAAGTTCTCGTTTATTCTGCTGTGTCCTGACCCATAAAGAGACATTAGAGAATGTTTCAAAAGTTGTCATCTTGTATCCTTGTAGTCTACCACACTTCCTGACTTCAAAGTCTGTGATGCAGCTCTACCAGTTAGCCTGTGACTGCAGCATAAATACTTGAAATAAGGCTGGATGGATTTTAGGAAAATAGTACCGTCTGGAGAGAGGTGATAGGTGCTCAGATCTTTACTCTGTCTGTAGCTCTCTGTACAGTCTTTGGCAAGGCAACTTGTCTGGCTTCCATTTTCCCATCTGAAAAATATCCCTTCACAGGAAAGTCAGGAAGTTTCATCAATTAGTCTCTAATTAGGAAAACACTTAAACAGATGTTTCAGTTAAGCCCTTTTCAGATGAACAGTTTAAATGTGCTTAAATGGCATCTTGAATTAAAGCTTACTGCTTACAAAATGCTTCATATCTAAAGACAAAAGGTGGTATAAGGTGGTATAAGCATTATATAGGTAAGTTAGGATTTATTTATATGCTACTCAGTATAAGAATAAACTGATGCCTTGACTGGACAGTTAGCTTATTTACCTTTTTAGTGACTGTGCTTGCTGGCTCTTTCTACATGCATTATTTCTGGATGAATTATATTACTAGACAGAGCTTGATTAAGACAGGCACAACAAGGCTAAGCAGGGAATGAACCGTTCTACTTGTGAAATATTTTGAGATTACAAAAATGTTCCTTTTCCATGTCATTATGAAACCAAAGCATTTCAAAGCATTTCAGGGAGAGAAGTACGTGTATGGCAAGTGCATTTATCTGGGATGCAAAAGAAGAACGCTCAAGCCGTTGTTTTCTCTCTCTCTTGCTGACCAGACGGGTACCAACAAGCACAAGTCTGGAGTGGGTCTTCCCAGTCTGAACAGAAACTCTACCCTCATATTCCTCCTTCCACTTTTCATCCAAAATTTTTTTTGCTTGTGATATGATTGGATTTTCGGAAAATCTGCACATTCTGAACAAATCCTGTTTCTTTGACAGATCTGTTCTCTCAGATAACTGGCTCTCGACACCACTTTAAAATGTGGTTAAGTTCACTAGGGTTCAGCCACTGAAGCAGAATTTATGCCAACCACAGGATCAGAACAGTTTGTGTGAGGGGCTCCCTCTCAAAGTTCTGCATCTCCATTTAATTAAATATTACTTTCTTGATAAAGCCTGACCTAGAAGTAACAACCATTCAATAATAAATGTCTCTGAATACAGAGATAAGATTTTCTACTTCAGTTACAGTTCTTTACCTTATGAAGCAGTGGACCAGCTCACAATTTCAGTAAGTTTATTCCTTTTATGCTCAAGCTTAAAAATAATTTACTTCCCTGTTAAGTTCCGTTACTTTGCAAAGAAATGCTGAAATACATATTTCTTTTATTTTGGAGTAATGACTTATAGGCAAGGTATAGCTTTGTGGGTTTGGAGTCTGGGTTAGTCTCAGTGAACACAGAGTTTTGTTACATCATAAGGAAGATAGGCTTGTCTCTGACAAGACAGATGAATGGGAAATTGCATAGTTTGTGCAACAACAAATGTTTGGTCCTTTGGGAGTTCCCTAAGTATTCTATCTCTTACTTTTTTTTTTTTTTCCCCCTCCCTCCTTGTTTCTCTCAAACATAGTTGAATACATCCTAATCTGTGGGGGTACTGTGAGTGTGAATTTGTTAACAGGCATGAAGTGACAAATGCCACAGAAGTGACTCTGAACATGTCTCCTCTGCACATATGCCCACATCCTCTTACTCATTCTTCTCTGGTTTTGGTTACCACTCCCAACTTAACATACCCTATGTTTTAAGCTGTCTTTGTGACTATAACATCAAACATTTCTGTCAGAAGGAGAGGGTTAATCACAAATCCAAATTCTTAGGCCTTTCTCTCTGTTTCTGGGACCCCATTTCTGGCTCATTTTGGACTACAGGACAAGGGGGAAAAAATATAACATTGGTGTTTATGGTGACAGGTGCTCCATTTCAGAGGCATCGGTATCATCAGGAAAGGCCAGGTGAGATCTGCCACTGCTGGAGAATAAGACCGTGGTAGACAGGTATTCCACCAGAATGGATTGCTCTGGCACAGAGAAACTCCCCAGTGTTTACTGAACATTTACTTGCAATTTCTTTTCTTCCATTTTTTGTTAATAGACAAATAAAATAATGGAAGTGCTTTGAAGCATAGAAATGAAGACTACACACCCAGAAACAGCTCCAGCTAGTGCAGAACACAACAGCCCATCTGCTCAGCAACAGATGTCACTGTGAAAACATCCCCCTTTGTCTCTGCCCTCTACAACAAAACCTACTGAATAAAGAATCATTTCATTGAAAATTGAAATCATCATTTCTCACCCAAGAACCGGATCCAAATTCATCACATGGTCACCACCATGAGAAACTCCTGAGCTCCAGGGAATATGAGAAGTCTCTACTGTGTAGGCAGTGGGACTTTGAGGACATCTTACCTTTGAGTACCCCAGATGGCACATGTGTAGACAGAGGAAAGCAGCAGTGTTGAAGTACGAGACAACCATGTTTGGGAATATCAGCTTTGGCAGGCACTGGTAAACCATCCAGAGTCAAGATTATTGCTACCCCTGCCCTCTGCAGAGGAGAAGTGGACTAATGGGTAATCACTGCTATCTTTTGACGAGGTACAGCTTTCCTCCGGGTGAAGACTTAAGAAGGTGGCTTGTTGGGTGCAGAAGTTTGCCACACCTTTCTTGGGCAAAAGAGGAACAGCCACAGCAAGAATAAAAAACAATTTCTACAGGCCAGTTTAACTGCAGGGAGATCTTCATACACAGAAAAGTAATTTTAAGTGATCTACAAATTACAAAACAATTTTTGAAAGAATGCATACATAAATAAGTATATATATGTGTGTGTGTGTGTTTCTGTGAAAGTGTGTGTATTTGAGAGAAGAACAGACTGGGAGGTCATTGTTGTGTTTTTCACTTTTCAGTTACCTAAACTCATTTATATAATACTGCAGCAGAAGCCACCTTAGTGAAGAGATTGCTTTGATGCACTTCTCTTTTTTGAATTATTAGTAAGTGCATGACACTTAGGGAAGGAATCGAATTATTAATTTGTGACAGGAAGAGTGAAAACCCAAAGACTAGGGAAGGAAAATATTAAAAAACACCATATAATTCTTGGATCCTAGTCCATCCTTGTGTTAAAAATACTTTCTCTACTGTATTCCTTGTAGAATAAAGACAAAAATTTAACTCCACAAAAAATATGAAAAGATCTTATGGTGAAGTAATCAAAATGTTTTCTGTTTGCTGAAATATCTCACTAGTTGCTAGAAATACTCATGAACATATAAAGTTAAATCATAACACGAAGTAAATTACAGTAATAACAAATTCCTATCCAATTCAATGTGAACTATTACTTCTATAACTTTTTCATCTTTTTCTTTAGGTTTTCTTATGGCTTGTTCTCTCTGATTTCCACAGGAATTGTTCCCAAGGCTACTAAAATTAGTGCAACTGTCTTATGTGACTTCTTGTCATCCGAGTGCTTCTGGGATCGGGTTCAGAAAGAGTACGGANAAGAACCGGATCCAAATTCATCACATGGTCACCACCATGAGAAACTCCTGAGCTCCAGGGAATATGAGAAGTCTCTACTGTGTAGGCAATGGGACTTTGAGGACATCTTACCTTTGAGTACCCCAGATGGCACATGTGTAGACAGAGGAAAGCGGCAGTGTTGAAGTACGAGACAACCATGTTTGGGAATATCAGCTTTGGCAGGCACTGGTAAACCATCCAGAGTCAAGATTATTGCTACCCCTGCCCTCTGCAGAGGAGAAGTGGACTAATGGGTAATCACTGCTATCTTTTGACGAGGTACAGCTTTCCTCCACGTGAAGACTTAAGAAGGTGGCTTGTTGAGTGCAGAAGTTTGCCACACCTTTCTTGGGCAAAAGAGGAACAACCACAGCAAGAATAAAAAACAATTTCTACAGGCCAGTTTAACTGCAGGGAGATCTTCATACACAGAAAAGTAGTTTTAAGTGATCTACAAATGACAAAACAATTTTTGAAAGAATGCATACATAAATAAGTATATATATGTGTGTGTGTGTTTCTGTGAAAGTGTGTGTATTTGAGAGAAGAACAGACTGGGAGATCATTGTTGTGTTTTTCATTTTTCAGTTACCTAAACTCATTTATATAATACTGCAGCAGAAGCCACCTTAGTGAAGAGATTGCTTTGATGCACTTCTCTTTTTTGAATTATTAGTAAGTGCATGACACTTAGGGAAGGAATCGAATTATTAATTTGTGACAGGAAGAGTGAAAACCCAAAGACTAGGGAAGGAAAATATTAAAAAACACCATATAATTCTTGGATCCTAGTCCATCCTTGTGTTAAAAATACTTTCTCTACTGTATTCCTTGTAGAATAAAGACAAAAATTTAACTCCACAAAAAATATGAAAAGATCTTATGGTGAAGTAATCAAAATGTTTTCTGTTTGCTGAAATATCTCACTAGTTGCTAGAAATACTCATGAACATATAAAGTTAAATCATAACACGAAGTAAATTACAGTAATAACAAATTCCTATCCAATTCAATGTGAACTATTACTTCTATAACTTTTTCATCTTTTTCTTTAGGTTTTCTTATGGCTTGTTCTCTCTGATTTCCACAGGAATTGTTCCCAAGGCTACTAAAATTAGTGCAACTGTCTTATGTGACTTCTTGTCATCCGAGTGCTTCTGGGATCGGGTTCAGAAAGAGTACGGAATGGTTCTCTGGAGAAAAGATAAAGCGTATGGAATTGGGGCAGAGAAGAAATCTCAGGAAATATGCAGGGAAAAGCTGTTGCACAATTCAGGCTTAACCTTCCGCGGAGCAGCTGGGTCAGCAGGGCCTGAGGAAGCCATCCTCCATCTGACGGCTTGTAGACTCCTCTCTTATAGACTCCTCCCTCATCAGTGACAGTCAACATGAGAAACCAGAGAGAGCCTAAATCCCCAGGCTCCCTGACCTCTCCCCACAGAGCTTCCCAGGGAAAGGCACGAGATGCCTGTAGGACGTCACATCACCGTCTGCTCACTTTCATGCATCATTGAAGGGCACTTAATCATGTATATCAGCAGAGGGAACACCCAAAGTTTTCTAGAGTATTTCAGTTCCCCAACCAGATATTTTAAGTAACAAAGGGCTTTCCGTTACCTTATAATCTGTATTTTCTTTAATTAATTTGTTTTTAACACAGTCCAAGTAATTTAGTGGAGGAAAGGTGATATATATTTGGGTATTCAGAGATTTCTGGGAATCTCTAACACAGACATGTTGGATTTGTTTTACTAATCTCAGTAAAAGTGTGAGAAAAAACAGTCCCTATATAAGAGAATACAACAGGACATAAAAGACACTTCCAGTCAGAAATTCCAGAAATAAATTGTTTTAGTAATGTCATGAATAGTTTATCCTTTAAGGAAAATAACCTCACTATGCCTCAGTTGTCTGTATTACTGGAAAGCAGTTGTTCATGCTTGTTCAGATGAGGGGTTTAAAAGATCTGAGTTGAACACCTGTTCAAACCAGACAATCATTCATGTAAACAAATTGTACAACCGTCTTTCATTTAAATCAGTACCTTTTTGGTTGAAGGGACAGTTCACTAGCTGCTAGTTGATAATGGAAATGTATCTCACCAATATTTAATTATAGCTATGTAAAGGTTGTTTCCTTCACAAATCAGAAATGCTTTGGTATAGTGTATTCTCTCGAATGTTGTTAGTGTGTAACGTAGCTAAGGGTTTCAGCTAACTGGTCATAACTAGACGACATGCGAGTACATGACTCACATGCTGTTAATTAAAGATGCTAATAACACTCAAAGCTTAAATATATAACTGGCAGCTACCTGGGAACTCGGTGCACATACAGCCTGCACCTGTAAATGTGATGCAGATGTCACGTGATGCAAAAGACCATCTGGTGAGGGGAAAAACTGAACTTCACAAACACAAACACAATTCAGCAAGGACAGAGCACTAGGGGGTTGATCATGCCCAGGCCTGGAAAAGAGGCTCTCCATCTCTCTTTCTTTTCCTTTTTATAAACATTAACATTTCCTGAAAGCAAGTACTAAGGAAGGTTTATTAGCATATTAAACAACAAAAAAAAACCTACAGGCAAACAAGAAATAGAAGGATTGTGAAGTGATGCAGCATCATAGACCTATCTATAGAAGCGCAGGTTAGAGAAATAGGCAAATTTGAGAAGACTGGAAAGTATTCATTATCAGGTAAACTTTAATCCTGAGTAGAACCGTTAATTTCAATAATATTCGGTGGTTTGTTGTAGAAGAGCCAATTTAAGAGATAATTAGTAAGGTCCAGTCTATCATTCATTATACCCCTGATTCAATTGTGGGAATTCAGGGTGTGCAAGACAAACAAAACTGGAAAGACATGAGATGATTAAAAGTCAGACAGATGAAATCCTTCTTTTGTTAAAGGCAGATATCATAGTATATGTTCATACATAACAAAGCAGCTCATGGAGAATGTAAATGACCAGCTGAGTACCAAAAAAATAGCAAGTGAGAAAGCATTTTAAAAAAATAATGAAAAAGTTGATTGTGTGTTTAAAACTAAGCAGTAAGTACCAATGAGTAGAAGACAGTCCAGCATTTAATCTAGTACAGTCAAGGTAGAACAAAATATCTGTCTGCTAAATTTGGATGATCCTACAATACTATCTCCTGTAAAGAAATAAAATTGAATTTTAGAATAAATCAGATAAGAGTCATGATTAGGTCAGGAATTCTGAGAAAAAAAGGGCCAGCATACAAATATGGGAGAAGATAAGGGCAAATACACAGAGTTACTAGATGGAGGAACACATTTCTTTCTTCCTCCTGCTTCTGATGCTTCTGATGCAGGAGAGAAAATGTCTAGCACTCACTGGTTTCTGATTGCAGTAGGACATTTAGCAGAGAATCCTAAATCTCTGCCCCATACCTGAATTTTCTGTTAATGCCTTTTGTGGACATTAATGTTGCACTGCTTTCATCTAGATGTATACTTTGAAAATTGCTGAGCCAGAGAAACGCTCATCCCTGTGAATGTATTAGAATCTAAGTTTGGGAAAGCAAACGGTTATTACCATGTTTAACATCCATAAGTGCAGAGACTTGATTTTATCACCTTGTGAGGAGGCCTACTCAATGTATAAGTTATATGACCTCAGAAAGCAATAAAAAGTTCATTTACCCATTGAATTCTCATTTAATAAAAAGATTAAGGTTTTTTTGGTTTTTTTTGGGTTTTTTTGCCTAGATTTCAAATTACCTTCTCTTTCTCTGGATTTATGCATTGCTTATCCCTTTTATTGTTTCTCCTAATGGCTTATTTCCTTCTCGCAGCTATTTTATCATCCCTTCTGTACAGCTGTGTTAGTTGATACAGTATGGAGAGCCATACCAGATCCCCAAAAATATTCTCTTTGGATTCTTTGGAGAGAGTGTCCATTTCAAGGTGAGGTATTTACTCATACGAATGAATGAGATGTTATAAAAAGCACTAACATACAAGGTGACTTCAACTGTAATCTGGTGTTTGACAACTTTTAAAAATTAATCTCAGAAAGCGTATATTAGACAGCTGGTGCTAATGCTCTTGACTTTCACTAGAAAAACCTTTCATCCAGCTAAGGGCAGAAGAGATTATTCTCCATGGTCCTCCTTTGAGTCCATCAGTGAGAGGAGGCAACCACAGCCATGCTGCTTCTTTCTGGTTAGCATTGCCATTTGGAGGACAGGGGAGGTCTCACACTGTTGCACTGCTGCTGTCTCTCTCCCCTCTGCCACCTGTGGACCTCCTGGCCACACTGTCCTTATAGTTCCAACCACCAGCTGAATCTTATTTGGCAAATGAAGAGCAATAAGCAAACAGCAGTACAGTTTAGAGTAAAGATTTCAATGGAAATTGTAAATCTCTCAACAAATTCCAAAGACAGTATGAAATCTTATGATTTTCTATAACATGGTATCTGAAAAGTGAGAGCAAAGACACAGAAAACCCATCTACTCAGCTGAGGTAAATCAACACCACTTTCTTGAAGCAGAGGTGCAACAATTTGTAATAGGAATTTGACCCCAATGTTGAATAAGCTTACTGAGACATTTTGATTTCCTGTTCCTTCCTGGTTACAGAAAATGATGACCAAAGTAATTGTGCAGAAGACCTGAAAACTCCATCCAACTGTAAGTAATTGACCTTATGACAAAATCCCCCATGATCCCTCATCCACCATGTGCTTAAGAGATGAGCCATTCTTGCTGCTGCTGCTCTTCTACAGGAGCATCCAAAACCTCCCCAAGACCCTTGGGTCTGTCCTGTGAAGCTGGATGACTGTATAAGCAGAGTCATCTGCAGGACTGCCTTGGTGATTTCAATGACCACTCTGATTTCTTTTGTTTTTACACAAATTACTTTCTTAAGAAATGTTTTAACTAGCAGGAAAANTCAGAAAAAGTAGATATAGTATTTTTTTTAATTGCTTCTGTGTTGTCAATTGAATTAATCAATCCAGTTCTAACACTGTGTTCCTTCCCTGAATATTTCTTGAGTTATCACCTGGCAATGCATCTTCTCTAACTAGAATATATTGAAAATTAACCATGAAACAAGGGTTAGGGATTTCTACTTTGTCAGGATCAAAACATCTGAAATACCTTATATTTAAGACTTTTCAACAATTTCAAACTGGCACTGCATGGATTACTGGTCACTCTTTCTTGTGTTCACATACCATGGGTTTGAAGTGCCGTGGCAGTCTGATGGCTGCTATGTTGTGTATCTGGAAGACCCTGGCATTTTCTTGCAAGGGCAGACCTAAAATGAGTTTCAAATATCTGTCAGCCACGTTTTCCTCATGCTCTGCATTTCTCCTAGTGAGGCTGTAACACATAAAACACCACCCTGGCCTGGTTTCCTCGGAGGACTGAAGAGATAATGAGCTGAAAACCAGACCTGTTTCCAGGTACCTAAGAACAAGAAGCCATTTAGCAGGGAAAAGTTATCTGAAGGATTTTTGTACTTTTAATACCTTTAAGGTCTGATAATAGCATGGCAAAAAGTGCTTTAGGCTTCCTAAATTCAAATATACACTGGCTGAGATACACTCAAATATGCACTCTTATTAGTCTGAATCTGAAATGATTTCCAAATGGAGCTATTTAATCCACTAAAATGTATTTTGTAAAATTAGTCTTTTTCACCATCTCTCACAAGCACTGACTGTGTGCTTTCTTTCTGAAAGAAGTACTCAACCTTATTTAATTGTGGCTAAGAAGCCTGTATTCAAACCTTGGTGGAACATTCATAGAGTGGATAATTTAGCTGCAGTCTTACATGATCTTCTCGTTTTTGACCCAAAGACATTAAAAAGAATTCCTTAGCCATGTTTCCTCATATCCTGATTGTTTATATTTAGCAAAAAACCTATAATTTCACTGGTCTGAACTAGCATAAACTATGACGGAATGGTTTAGTATGAAAAATTTACAAAGCAAGTAGGGGATTTTATCATAAAAACCTTCGTTAGGTTTTTTTCAGGTGACCTAACGAACACTGTGTAGAAACTAGAGCTGCCTGGTTAGTCTTGTCAGAGGCAGAAATGTGTATCTCTCTTCATTCACTCTGCAATCAATTTTTTCAGAACAGGGTTTTCAAAAGAATCTTAATCAGTTCAGAATTTTTTACATATACATCTTTGTAAATTTACACCAGAGACAAGCCCCATTGCTCTTCAAGGCCAGTTTGAAATCCTGGGGAGTATGTCAAGTCCACTCTGTCATTATTAATGTTCCAACTGTGAGCAAGACAGTCTTCAGGTATGTAAAAATACAAGGAAAATCTCCAGAGGATAATTTTTCTGAAAACATAACAAATTTTCACAGATTATGGTAGGCAGAAGAGAACAGGGAGACAAGTAAACAGCAGAGACACAAACTGATAGCAGAGAGCTGCTTTATGGGCAGTTCTATAAGCTATTCTGTTTGTAGTACATTTCTTGTTTGTTAGGATTACTATTTTTCCTGCAAAAGGTCAGATAGCTGGGAAAAAAAAAAAAANATATTTTAAAAAAGAAAAGAAAAAAAAAAAGAAAAAAAAAAAAAAAAAAAAAAAAGGCAGATAGCTCTGTAGCAGAGGTCAGTAGCAGAAAGGTTGCTGGGTCCTGAGCTGGAATTGAAGGGTTTGTCCTGAAAAGTCACATGCAGCTTTTGTCCTTGAAAAGTAATTGCAACTTGTCAGAAAAACCAGTTGTTGCTAGATGAAGATAGAAGTTCAGCGTTATTTATGGATCTACACTTCTCAAGTAAATAGATTTCCCCTAATTTGCAATTCTAAAACCTATTTTTAAATGGCCTCTCTAAACACAGGGCAGAGTTGGTCAGGCAGTTTTTGACAAAATGTGTTTTTCATGAAAGGTGTTTTATTTAAGCTGAATCTTTAATGGCCCTGAACAGATTTTCAAGATGCTTTCAATGAGATTTCTGAATGAAGAGCTTTTGACATATGTTTTAGTACAATTGCATTTTGAGACTTTGTTACAAATATTTTGTTTCAACCCTTCAAATTTCAAACCTCAAAATTTGCTGTGAAGCAGAACCATCATCTTCTGTCCAACATAGAAGACGGTGGGAATATACTACAGAGCACTGAAGTCTTTGTCAGGTTGCTGTTAATGGCAATTTTCCCAGTAGTTTTTCTATAGACTTCAAATGAACATGCGTTTTATTTACTTTCTAGGTTAACACGTCCACGAACAAATTTTGTGGGATCCTCTTTAAGATTTGCAGCAGTTCTTGGTGAGAATTGGGCTAAGCAGAGTAGAAAGTGAATAAACAATCCAGAAAAATTTCCCTATAGATAATGCAATATTTTCACATGCATTTCTATTGTTTCTGATGTTTTATAAGTAATTTTGGAATGATGGTAATAATTTTCTCTTGTTGCAGTTTGGTTTTCTTTTTTGTCTTTGTTTCTGTTTGTTTTTGTAATGGGAACTTGTATTAGCCAATTTTTCTGTAGAGCTCAGACAGGTTATGACAACCCAGCTCATAAAAACACCACAATTACTGTGTCATTAACAAATCTTACAGTAACACATGCTGTAAAGAAATGTGGCAAGTTATATAGTACACACATATAATAAATACAATATGTTTCACATATAATAAATTAACATAATTGCCAAAAAGCAAATGTGGTAAAACTGAAGAATGCTGTTTACATTTATGACTATGTATTTTGAGCTTTTATATTAAGGTAGCAGTAATAACAGAAGGAAAAATATGTTTGATGAATCTGCTTGCTCTGTATTGTTTTGTGTTGCATTGATTTGTAAAATAAGGCCAGAAGTCATGCAGTCTGGTAAGTGATGTTAATGGGAATTTTTTCAACAAATATCACTAGTAATGATTTTCTAGATTATCATGGATCATGTGAAAATAAAACATTTTCTTTGCTATGCATGCTCTCTTGCTCATATTTTCTGCTATTTTAATACTTCCAAAACAGCCACTGTCTTGGTTTCTTGTTCAAACAAAACATAAAACTCACAGATTCATCAAGCAAGAGAACTGAGTTTCTCTTTCATCCCTAGAACAAGCTCCTGCATACTGAAGTGAGAAAATTAACAAATTATTTACTTAATTTATTGCACTACTGAAAACTTTGTTGCTATTATATGTTTTTCTAATCATTGCATGCTTGGCTTGATAATTTAAACTTTGAGAGGTACTATCACACAGTAGTTATATACAAAAGGAGACTAAGAAGGAGAGAAAAAAAGAAAAAGAAGAGAACCCTGGAAAGTCAGTGACAGCTGAATGTTTTAAAACATTTGCTTCTGAGGCAATCTGCAGAAGTAATTTGATATTACTGAGTATCAGGGTAAGAAACGTGACTTCTGATGTGCCATACTGTGGAATCAATTCCCAGAACAGGTTGAGGAAGTTTTACTGCTTAGGCAAAGTGAATAGAGAAGAAAAAAATATAAGAAGGAAAATAGAGGAAGAGCAAGATTTAGTCTACCATAACTTACACATCTAAAACTTAAACATCTAAGCTTGAGCTATTCACCCTAAACTCTCTTTATAGTCAATGAGGAGAAATAGACAGAGCCAGATTCTTCTCATGCTCAGATAGTGATTGAAAGACAGGTCACACGAATCACCTTGTTGCTAGTTTCTGACTATAAAGATAAGCTAAAATGACTAGCTCAGACTGAAATGTCTTTTAGAAAGTTGTAGTTAGGTTACACGACTGGTAGCCTAGCTAACTAACAGGTCTTTTTTAATGAGACAGACTTTATTTTGACCAAACAGCTTGAAGTTTATATAAGCAATAAGGGTTTATAAGAGAACAGCACAGTCTCTTCTGCTGAGCTTTTTTTCTTTTAAGACTTCTCTTTTCTCTAGTTACTTTAATGTTAAAGTCAAATTAGGTAGTGTTTTGGGAAGAATGAATATGTCTATCACTATTAAAATGAAGTTGCTCACTATCGTGTATGATACGGAGTGGAAGAGATAGCTTGACTTAGCACACTTGCGTTATACCATTTGAGGCAACTTGGCTTGTATAAGTGTAGCTGTATAGTGAGGCTTTAAAACTGTCCAGAGTTGTTTGGTTACTAAAGAGGTCAGAGTAGCAGGGCAACTCCAGTGAGTTAATGAACTGTTATTGCTTAAGTTGCTGTGCCACCCTTGCATTACTATTTGACTAAAGCCCTTCTGTAACCTCTCCTGAAACCCCAAAGCTGTAGACCATCATGCAAAAATACAAGTTACACTGGGACAAAGCTAATATTTAGACCTCAAAAATGTTGCCACGTGTGCATTGCCCCATCTCTGCCATAGTCAAAAATCCTACTGGGTAGTCCACTGAGACAATGGCATTTCCTGTGAAATTCTTGTCAGTCTGTAATAATTTTCACACAAATTTCTCTGCATGGTGTCTCCTGTGTCAGAATTCAGTGAGCACATCCCAGTGTATAAAATCTCTAGAAAGTTATTCTGACTGAAGAAGTGCTTTAATGTGTAAAGGCTTGTCCATATTTTCTAAATATATCGGCTTTCTCTAGACCTTGCCCTTACGTCTTCTTGTTTGTGGCTTCACAAGTACTACTGCAACTCTTACTGCAAATCTCATAATTCATCTTTGTTCTTTCTGAGGCACAGGAAAAATAAGCCTTTCATTGGATTTAAGAAGATTTCATAGGGTAAAATTAATCTCACCCTAGGAAACCTGAATTTGTTTCCTAACTGAAACTTCCGTTCTTGCTTACTGAAAACAGAGTTGTTCTGTAAGCGCAATCCCTTCCGTGCTGATTTGAGTGAGAGTGAATAAATCCCCAACACTACACAGCAAAACAGCTCACAGCAGTAGGCTGACATGTTATGTATCTCCAGGCAAAGTAAGAAAAGTCTTATGACAGATCTAAAGATTCAGTACATAGTTCAAAACATTACTGTAAGTATAGTAAATAAGCTATTAAAGGAAATTCCAAACTTATCATTTAGTTAAACTCTTAATACAGCTTAGCAGTTAATACATTCATTCCTCTCTATTGCTCAGTGGTTAGAGAGAACTACAGCACACCTCACTGAAAACAGAATGAACAGAGCTAGCAATCAAGCTGACCCAATGTTGTTTGTGGCTTTTTTTCCCACAGCAGATGATAACCTCTTAAGAAGATAAAAGAGCCTAATGGTATCTTTCAGGATGAATCCCAAACGATTTGGTCTTCTTTGACTCACCCAGTGGGTCACAGATTAGTACAGTAAGCATTTTCGTGGCTTTCTAGGATTTTCAGTTTTACTGATGACCGAGGGTATCTTCTCAGGATTGCTTCACTTGTATGGATCTGGTTATTCTGAAAAACAAAACTGTGTACACTGCACTTTCTGAGCTCAGCAAGTTGCTGCTGAGCTCTGGGTGAGGTTGAGGGATTCCAGCACGCCGTGCTCTATACACCCATCGCACCAGTCCGTACTGCACCCGGTTCTGAGCGGCAATGAAAACCTGAACATGTTCTCTTTAAAGCTTGAAAGGTCTACATTTCCTAAGCCCGTGGCTATTTGTTTAATAATATATTAGTTTTATCTCTGTTTTCGCACATCTCCTGATAGCTGCCTGCCAAGCTGCTCAGGGAAATGAAGCCTGGGCTGGTTACAAAGGTTGTGAACTACAAGGAATTATTAACAACAGTCAACTGAGTCTGGAGCCTGTGATTGCTTGACTTTCGGCCTGCGGCGTGTTCCTGTGAGACAAATAGTGCTCCCCGGGAGTACAGTGAGTGACCTTCTACCTGGGATGTGAGGAAGCATGACAGATGCTCAGGTGCCATGTGCTATTTGTGACACGTGGCAGCTCTGATCGCCCTCCACCTGCCAGCAAGATGACAAGACCTAGAAAAACAAGGACTTTCTCAGATTTTAGGCCTGATGCCAGTTGTATAGCTGAGTTCAAAGGAATAACTTTTCGCCTTTCACCAGCTCATCTCCTGAGCCTACTTCTGTCTCACCCTGTATTGCTGGGGAAAGTGAGGAGGAGCAGGCATTTTTCCTTTTTTCCTCCCCTTTTCTCCACATTGCCAAACCTTTCTAAAGTTTATTTCTCTGAACACAAATCAAAATTTTCCAACACTTGCCATAATACCTCACTTCATGTCTACTTCTTCAGTCTTGCAACTCTGTTTAGGTGTGCAGTTTTTCCCTGTGCTAAGATGAATTTTACCCTGTTCAGCATAACCCAGCGAGCAATCTGCAGCTGCAGAGAGAGCCATCTGATGCCCCGGCTTTTCCTGGGGGATAAAGAGAAGAGCTATTCAAGCACCAAGCACAGCCCAAGTAATGTGCACAGGCAGCTCAGAGCCCTGGACCAGTGTGAGAGTCAGGCATGTCCCTTTCTCATGTATGGTCCTTAGAAGCTAATAATAGCTTTGCTTGCATGAAGGAAAGCAGAAAACAGAAGCAGCTTGGCAAAGCTCTGAGTTGCTGCTGGCACTGTTGCAGCAGGAGATGGAGCAAAAAGAGAGCCCCTTGACCTGGGCTCTGGCATTGCTGAAGTCAGACTTCCTTGTCTCACTCAGCAGGACTACTAAAAGTTGTGAAAAACCTTGTCTCTTTTTTTCATAGATGTTAAGGAGGGAATTCAGCTGAGCGAAATCCATCCCATCTTGTCTTCACATCCATACACCAGATTCCACTGTCCTTTTGCAGTTTTTTTCAGAGAACTTTTTATAGCTGCCTTTGGACCTGAGGAAATGTTTCATTTTTACAAAAGCACTTATGCAAAAGTGCGTGTTGTAGAATGTCACTAAAGCAGGCATTTGCAGTACAGGCATTTACAGATGATGCCATGGCAGCCTAGAGTGCCCTGGTCAGAGGAAGCCCTCTGAGAAACCTCTCACATATTTTCGTAGAAGAAATAAACTTTTTCTTGTATCCATAAATCAAATTCAAATTCAAACCACTGAGAGCTTTGTTGGCCTTGAACTAATACATTCAGGGTTCACACACTCCAGTACTATATAAATAAGATCAAGATTTGAATGTCCTATTTTGACTGTAATAGCCATCAAACACGCAAGCAATAGAAGAATGTGCCTGACTTATTTAATTCTGCTGAGATTCCTGGAAAAAGCTTCCCTTTATTTTACTTTCCCAGATTCTGCTCCTCATCAACTTTTAGATGTAATGTTCTCTTTTTTTCCCCATTCCTTTCTGAAGTTCCAGCATAGTATTTGTGACATGCCTTGGAGATTTGAATTGCAGTGTATCATTGTTCAAGTCTACAGAGAATGAAGCAATATTTAATGAATGTACACATTGAAAGACAGTGCACTTAAAAAGCAGAAAATGGTAAAAAATAAATGTACCTGCACAAATACAATTTTATTGTATATAAGTAAGTGTCAAAACAATCTCTAATAACATGTTCACTCCTCCCCACCCTCTTCTGAATTCCTGGCTTTTTCTTCTAGTGTTAGTTCTGGCTGGTGCAAAAAAAATCAATGTGGAGGCAGACCGGGACCTGGTTCATCCTAATCATTCCTTTTTCACTGTGTCCATTCCAGCCTTCAGATCTGCTTTGTTCAAACACCCGTAAAGGGCTCTCTGTTTTATAAGAGATGTGGTAATATAGGAAGATTAACAAGGAAATAAATAGCTAAGGAGAAAGTAATGCAAAAATGTATTTTGCCCAGGAAAATGCAGTAATACAATTTACTCTCCGGGGGGTGAGGGAGGGGTTCTAACTAAAAGAAAAAGGAGAGAAACTGCTAGTTGATCAGTGATATTTTCTATACAGCTTTTTTATATGGAGGGAGGCAGGATACAAAAGTAGTAAGTTGGTTCATAGGTATGCATGCTTGATTTACTACAGGTCACCGATCATGCTGTGTGCAGGAACATGACCTTGAAAGGGCAAATAAATTCAGTCAGTTTTCTGATTTCATTCCGACATAACAAACTATTAGTTGGAGTGAGAGATTTTGAATGCATCTGTACATCCTTAGGGAGAAGTCTGAATTCCATTTTATCTGCTTCTGGGTGATCAATAGAGGAGCTGGAAAAGAAGGCTTTCAATATCTCTCTGTTTTTGATATATTGGCATGTTTAAGGAAAAAAAGCTAAGTCATAGTGGAATTTTTTTCACATAAAATATTATCTACTTGAGGGTGATACTTAGAATACAACATTTGCAAGAAGTCAGATATGCATGCTCACTTACAAAATAGAAAATATTTTTTCCAGTGATTTCTTTAGAATTTTGAGCAAATAAAAGTTGGTATTAGAGTAGAAATGCAGGCACACAATGTAACACTTGTCACTGCATATGTTTTTAACATTTCTTATTCATCTACATATGGAAGACACAATGAAAAGGTGAGATGAACAGTTTTCCTCACTGTGAGAGTGAGGCAAACACAGTATAAAAATAATGGTTGAATCCAAAACCCGGTCAGACCACCAGTTTTTGAGGTGTTGAATTTTCTTAATTCACCTAGGAACCTAAAACTATGTTGGAAATTCCACTAGGTAGCAAGCACTAAAGAGTACTTGACCCTGAAAACTTGAATTGAAGTGACCTTTCAGAAAATATAGGCCATTCCCAGGACTCAGGAAATCACAGTGATGAAATCATGACGCTTACCGACTTCCATTTGAATTTTATTCATCCTGGGCTTCAAGCCAGGGTAGTTCTGGGGGAATTCCATATTTGTGCCCAGAAGAGGAAACACTTGTCTATATATTGCACATTAAATAAAAGCAGTACAGGAGAACTATGATAATCTGTTGCAAGTCTAGAATATTGTCTCTCTGAGAGAAGTAAATTGGTATGCAAAAAAGCAAACACATAGGCAAAAGTACAGCAGACTAAATCATATATATCTTCTACCTGATACATCCTGCAATTTCTACAGAGGAACTCCCTGTTGCCCTCATTAAGAAAATATGCAACAAGTTCACATTTTTATCTTCAAAGGACATATCAGTTCACACTCAATGTCACAATGCAGGAAGTGTTCTGTGGCAACACACCGATTTATTCTAGTTGGAAGATGACTGTTGTTGAAGTATTTTGCCTCATATGTGGACTGTGGTCTGTGCTTAATTGCTGCTTCAGTGAAGAGTTTCTTCACAAAATGCTTTGTTTCCTCTCTGAGAAATGGGGATTTCTCACTTTATTTAGTCTGAGTTATTGAGAATTGAAAAAAAGGCTTTTTGCCCAATTGTACATAAAATCCCTAGAACAAGACTGGACTAGACTCCATGTTGGCACAAAAATAACAATATTTCTGTTTACTGTCGGCTGGTTCCTCTGGATAGATTTTTCCTAAAGAGCCAGGGTAATAGACCCTAATACTAACTTAGATTGCTTCAAATGATCCCAAATATGGGGTGAAACAGCAGAAAAGATAATAGTCATTAACTTCCTCTTAAAAATCACCTTTAACTTTGACCCACAGAAACCATAAGGACAGATGCTGTGCTCGCAGTATAGTGTGTCTGGACACTCAGAACTCCACCACAATGCCTTTCAGGCATGCTACTGATCCAAGTCACCTTTTGTGGGAAAGGTTCAAACGGTAGCTATACTTCCTCTCTGTTCTTTTTTTTTTTTTTTTTNAGAAAAGAAGACATTATTTTTGAAGATTTTCTATAGGCATTATTCCTGTTAGGGAGGTATGAGTACTTTTCATTGCTGAAACTTAGTTTATTATACCAAGTACCAAACAGTACATTTGAAATGGATATTAAAATAAAACATTAAATAAATATTATATTGGCTAATATGCATAAGCACTCAAAATAAGCTAAGAACATTTAATAGTCTCTGGTGGAGATTCTGTCTCAGTTTACATCTAACCTGTTTTGTCTAATTTTTGGTACTGTCTTTGTAGCCTTGAAGTCCTCAGAACATGAATATGCTCAGATTTAGATTAAAAAAATAGCTTAATCCATTCCTCAATCAGAATGTTTATCACATCCTTCTGGCAACATTTTCAATTATTCTTTTCTGTTAGGATTGTCAGATGTCTGTAAGAAGTCTGTCAGTTAGAAAAGTCTCTCTGTGTGGTGGTCATCCTTCCCTGAGCCACTGGATCACCAGCTGTGGAAGGAAAAAAATGAAATATAACAGCTGTTTGAAGGGTTTGCAAAATAGAAAAACACATAATATACTTGAGTCATATCTTTTGGATAGTCTGTGGGATTGGTGCCAGGCTGCGGTTGTTTATATTTAAATTTAAAGTGATAAAAAACAATGCATATCCCTCTTGATATCTGTTTCTTCAGTAATGATAAGTAAAGGACAGTTAACAAAAAGAGGAAGAAGCAAAACTAGGAGGAAAATACCTGGGATTTTCTATAACAATGTTACCACTCCTTAAACAGATTATATCCTGAATAAAAACCACCATTTGGTTTAGAGTTCAATAGAAGAGAATAAAAATATTATTTTAGTCTTGTGGGTTTTTTTTCATTTTCCAGGGTCATTCCATAGAAGAGAACATAAAACAATGAAAGGAAAGATGTTCTCTAAAAAAATAGCCCCACTTTTTTTTTTTTTTTCTCTTGGAGGTAGGGGAAAGGGAGGTTGCTTCTCTGTTGTGCTCTCTCCTTTTCTAAGAAGACAAAGTGACATCATTGAAAATAAGGAGATAAAACACTGTAGTATTCATAGTAGATTCCTGATTCAGGAGACGAGAAGCTCCTCCTCTGCTTGTCCCTTAGCAGTGTCTGTTTCTCCTGAGCACCTGATTTACCCAAAGGAAGGAGTAAAAGTTTTTGTTAGATGCTACCAGTGATTTACATGATTAGACATTCTTTTTAATTTCCACAACACAAAACAACATCTTCCAAATGATTAATCTTGTTTACCTACTTGGCAAATGAATCAGTTAAGGTGCAAATTTTAAATAACACTCTGAACACTAAATATTTAGTGTTTATTTTGTAGCATCTAAGTAGTTCCCAAGAAAGAAGTAGGCAAGAATAGGTTTGTTTCAAGTATTGTCCTAAAGTTTTCACTTACTGTAAGTCTGGTTTCAACACAATAGTTGGCCACTTCTACAGGAATTTGATGTTTTGGTGGCAAAGCTGTCATCATCTAACATGAGAAATGCTAGCAGGATATGAAACTTGAGGTAGGATTTAGCTCTCAAATCAAGACACCAAAGCTGAGCTGTGCAGGCATTGAATGCATGTCTAAACTCTCCTTGTACATAATTGAGATTTGGTCACTACTGTCAACAGAAACTTAAGAGTGATTCACCAAATTTATGTGTCCAGGTGATGTCTTGCATGTGTAGATACATAAATACAGGTGATCTCCTTTGCGATCTGAATTGTATCCTTAGGGTGAGATCCAGCTACCAGAGTACAAGCATATAGTGTTGTTCCTCTGGCATCAGGCTATTATTTTTGGAAGAAAACTGTCATAGGCCCTGTGTCACATCCAGTTGTTACTAACTATATAAATGCTGAAGTCTCAAATATCACAAGACGATATTTTGAGGCAACTTAATTAAGCCTTTCACAAGCTGAAGTTAGAGACACTTGTGTAAAATTTGGAAATTACCGAGATAAAAAATGGTGGATGCATCCTAATGTAAAAGGAGCTTAGTTTTGAAAACATTTTTCATAGTTTTTGCTCCATATTGCAGCAATGTCTTACACAGATGAAGCTTGGGACTAGCTCCAGACTATGAGGTTAGACAGAACTGCTTAGTGTGATAGTTCTGCCAGCCTTGTGTAACCAACTCACCCATGGACCGACTGAATTTTGCACTGAGGTTTAGGATTTGTTCAGACCCTGTCTTCCTCATGCAGACACATTGTTGCCAGCTTGGGACAGCTGAAACTGGCACAAGGTTCACAGCAATCTGTTTTTAATTGTCTTTAATTTTTTCATAGCTCTAAATACCATTTTATCACTGCTTTTCAGACATATTATATGCTACCATGCAAAATCCTTTGTTCATTTTGGTTTGCTTTTTTTAAGGTTTTTTCCCTAAAATAACAGACATTTATCTGCTATTTTCTTAGGACACAGTGTTTAGTCTCCCACTGGCATTTAGTCTTCAATGACACTATGAGCGAAACATAACATTATAGGATCCAGTATTGAATAATTCATCTGAAAATAGATATCATACACTGCAGATACAGCTAGGTAGGGCAGTGTCCATCTCCTGGCCCTCATTTGTTTTCAGATGGTCACCAGAGGTCAGTTCAACAATGTCCCCATTGATCTTTTTTCTATCCGTTTAACTTTCACTACTACAAGAACAAAACTCCAAACACACACACAAAAGAGAGAAGGAAAAATGTGCTCATTGTGGTTCTACCGGAATTCACAAACACAGAAAAGATCCTTTCTGTTGACTGTTTCCTCCTGCAACTTGACTTCCGAAATAGGGCTACCCTTTTGTACAAGACACAAAAACAGAAATGCAAAAAAATCCCACCAGAAGGCATGTGACTTCCAGAATTGCCTGTAGCTTTCCTGGCAGTGGGTTGAGAAATATTTCTTCATCTCATGTTACATAATCATCCCTGACGCATTGTTTGTTCCAGCTCAGTGCTGTTTTCATCAGATAGGAACCACAAATCTAGTGGAATATGAGGAGTGTCCCCCTGATAGTGTATGGGGGATTTTTAAAGCTTTTTTTTTTTTTTTGCAAGTTTCATAATTATGAAAGTTATTTAAAAATATATACTGGAACGAATACTTTTTGAAATGATATTTCTTGTTAGCTAATGTTCTTCTTCACAGGGCACATTTCCTGTCTTTTTCCGATAAGTGTACTCTTTACAGCACACTGAGATCCTATTTGAATAAATGAAAGGAAGAAGGAGTAAACGAATGAATGAATGCATACTTGACATAACAGACCCTTAGGATAAATTTAATGTACTTTAATAAAATTACACCAGGGATTAATTTATCCTGTAACATTTCAATGGGATTTACTCCAAACTACATGAAGTCAATGTAGCTTTTCCACTGATTTCAGTGGGTCTGGATCAACTTGCAGAAGGATTAAACAACTGCTTATTACTTCTTATGCAAGTAGACCACTTCACTGGATAATCACTCCTTGAACCTTGGTATCTTCCACTGCTACCTTTTCTAACCTTTGTAAAGACATTTCTCCAGTCTCCCTATCAAACTGTCTTCTTTCTGTCCAGTTTTCTGTGAAGTTTCATTGCTCAGACATATCCTCACTGTTAAACTTTTTCCTCCTTAGGCTAAAACTAAGTGAATCCTTCTTTTCTTTTGTTTGTGGAAGAGAACATCATGATCCCCTTCACAGCTCACTTTCTGGTCCTTCTGATTTCCCTGATCTCTCTGACCTCTGTCCAGCACTCAGGGTTGGACCTCTAGTTAACATTTGGTATACATTCTTATTTTAACCCCAGTCTGCAGGGTTACTCCAAATTTCATTCATAAAACTTGCCCTTACACACAGTTAAGGAGCCTTGTGATACTCGTCATGTTCTTTGATTTAATTTTCTAAAGTTATTTCTTCATCTTCCTTGTCACCATATCACAAGCTCTATTTAATATCCCAATACATATGATTTGCTCCTTCTATGAAAAGACTTATACTGAACTCCATTACATATCTAGGAAATAAAGAAGACCCGGGAAACTACAGGCCGGTCAGTCTCACCTCTGTGCCTGGCAAGATCGTGGAGCAAATCCTCCTGGAATCTATGCTAAGGCACATGGATAACAAGCAGGTTATTGACGACAACCAACATGGCTTTACCAAAGGAAAATCATGCCTAACGAGTTTGGTGGCCTTCTATGACAGAGCCA
>VZTO01015645.1:103566-122641 GCA_013400615.1 Syrrhaptes paradoxus
CCCTGGAGGTGTTCAAGGCCAGGCTGGATGAGGCTTTGAGCAACCTGGTTTAGTGGAAGGTGTCCCTGCCTATGACAGGGAGGTTGGAACTGGATGATCTTTAAGGTCCCTTCCAACCCAAACCGTTCTATGATTCTATGATTCTATGATCTTCAGACAAAATCAGATTGGAAATGTCTGAAAGCACTTTTGAAGACAGGAACAAAATTTAAAATAATTCCAATTATTTGAGGAAAAGCCCTGGAGAAAAAAATGTCATCATTCTAAGAAAAAGATAGAAGTCGTACCATTGGAAGGTATCATAAACTCCTTGTGCTGGCAAGTCTGAAGTCCTACATAGGCTGGAACCTACCTTACAAAGAAAATGTATGCCATTTATTATCTCTGGGAAAGAGTTAATATTTTTTCCCCATCTTCACAGTAAGGGAAATAATAGTGCTGGAATTCTGTCAATTTCTTAAAAATAAAATGCCATGTCAAAACGAGATACACATTAGGGTTCATATCTGTATTGGCTTACAAGACTATGAGAATCTTATTTTAAACAAACTAAGCTCTCTGTCCAGAAGCATGGACATAGTTGAATCCACAAGATAGTCCAGTCATGAACGTGCACAAACCTTTGAGTACACAAGATACTCTTAAAAAATTTCAGGTGGTGGTTTTGTATTGCATTTTTGTGAAACGTAGTGGTGTATCAGAAAGAGAACTGATACAATCTAGAGAAGCTCAGGTACTCTTTAGAAAAAAATATGTTGAATACTATGTAAGCAGGCAGACAAACGGGAATTTTGGTTTATATCTTGGGTGCTAAAAGCTGGGAATAGAAGACCAAACGCTACTTGAAAAATAACATGAAGTTATGTAGATGTTTGACCATGTAGTCAAATCATGAAGACACAAGCTTGAGTAGGTCAGTGCCTCTTTTTTTGTTCCTTGAAACACATTATTTTTACTCAAGGTGATATGGCCATCCTGAGCAAAAAAAAAAAAACAACTTTCTCACTTAGTTATATTTATTTTCTTTATGTAGCAGAATACCGGAAAGAAAAAGAGCTGCTGGTTTATGGGCAATTACTATGGCTATATTCAGATTTGGAGAATACTTCTATAAAAGACATTTAGGTCATAGTAGACAGTGACTTTTCTGAACTGCTCTTTCAGTCTTGCTCTTGCATAATCACTGTTCAAGGGTATGTTTTCTGCCAAAGATGCAAGTAAACTGAAGGGAGAGAGGGTTGCAAAAGGAGTCATATTGCAGCTGGTGTCATCAGAAGGAACTCTGTCTGAGTCATCCAGGGTTTCTTTTATTGCTTTCCAGGGAAGATGTACCAAAACCAATAGCCTCATCACACTTGGAAAGGGTCCTCACCAGTTTACACCATCAGCATATCATGCAGCCAAGCTGTTCATTAAGGACTATTGCACTGGTTTTGGACACTTAACCAAAGAGCTAACCTCAAAAGCTAGGTTCTCAAAACCCCTGTGTTTGTTGCCCAGCAATGATTGAAGTCCCTGGGCCTCCAAATTTGTCTAGATGGTGCAATGCAGTGTCGTATGGAGATGCTGATGATGACTCTAAATGAATTCACTGAGGTGCCAGCAGTTTTTATGAGCCATAACTTTAACCCAGTCAGAACTCTGTACAAACTTGGGTTGCTCTCAGTATCCAGGATGGACTGTTTAGAGTTGCCTTAGGTAATGGTGCACAATACTGCATTATTTCTACCACTAGCAAGGATTTCTTCCCTTCATCCTTTTCTAGAAGAGGGAGAGCACAGTATGTGTTCGCTGAACTGTGTATAATCTAGAACAGTGTGCAGAAAAACAATAATAAATTTTGCTGTCAACACTATCATTTTCCAAGCAGGTCTGCAAAATTGTGATTAATAATAGACTGATTCTGATTTGCACTTACTGAACACCTGAGCAGTATATCCTTAGATAGGCTAAAAATTCATTTAAAAAACCATTAAGATCACATAGCAAGGTCATTTCCACATAAGTAAATGAATTAAAGAAATTTAAGGAAATAAATATAGCAGTATACCAGGGCAAGAAAACCACAAATACTGATAGCTTGGGATTTAAGCCAGATTTCAGCTGTTACAGTTGTGTTGATGAATTTGGGTGCTAGAAAATTGATCACAGTGACTACTGACAATATTAACAAAACTATGTTCCAATCTACAAGCTCTGTTCTAATCTTAGCGAGTACACACTGACAGTAAGGTAATGTCAGCATTGTCCCTGTTACCCATGGGAGGCAGTTAGCAGTGCCAAACATGTAAATTAGAATACTTGCATGTCATGAGGTTCAGTTTCTGCAGGCTGTTATGTTTTACTGCACCAGTGCAGAACTGCACAGCACAGAGAAATGCAGAAGAGAGGTTACAAAGATAAATGTATAAACACTGGTTAACAGCTTTGTCCACAGTGACCAGCAAAGAACAGGATGCCTACTCTGCAAGCAGCTGTCTTGTGAGCCATGTCCTATCCTTCACTTCTTTGAGAAGGTGGTCTGTACGCTGTCTGTGGAAGAACACTTCTCCTGGTCAACAGATCCCCTTTTCCTCTGGGGAGAATCATGTGCATCTTTCAAGTAGAGTCAGAAAATCAAATCAGCTCTCTGATATTAGAACACAGCGGAGGGGAGGCCTGAGAAGTAGGCCAATTTTATTTGCTCAGCTGACAGCATGATAGGAGTTGCTGTTAAAAGGGAGCCATTGGATGATAAAAAAAGGTTCTCCACACTCCCTGCCAAATCCTCCTATCAGGCTTCCACGAGTTCATATCAGGTCACCATGGGATTCTTTTCATCTCATAACACTGACTTCATTAGTTTCCATGATCTATCTGAAACAGTAGCATATATGGAAAAAACCCTAAATTTAGATGTATGACTAATCTGCTTTTGTTTTTCCTTTCCTGGATCCTCTTTCACATACAAAGTGGAAGTTCAGCTTTGCTGCAAAACATAATTTTGCTTTTTATATTTCCAGAACATTGGCTTTATATCTGGTGTGCTTTGTGCATATTGACACTAATTGATAGTAACAAGGCTGTGACACTGCAGTAAGTTTTCCCACAGCACAGGCAAAGCCACTGCAGGTTAGGCTGCCAGCCAAGCTAGTTAATGCTTCCCTTTGCATTCCTTTCATCTCCCCAGAGAAAAGCTATTTTATGGACACCTGGCAGTTAAAGGTCCACAATGTTATTGCTTCTGTTGTTGCAGTTAAAAAACTTACATAGGAATGGTGTCACTGCACAATCCTATTTCAGAAGCTGTAACTCACAAAGGAAAAAGGATCTGAAAGTCTTTAGCTACACAAATAGTTATTAAAGTTTTAAGTTAATTTAATTAAAACTATAACTGACCATTTTAAAAGATGACCGCAGATATACTCCTTGACCTAGGACTGATAAGATATAGTAATGAGATGAATAGAGTATATTCTTCAGTGTGCAGGTCGCAAATCCACACAATATCAGCTGAATATAGGACAAACTTATTCTTCTGCTTTTTACTGTCCCCACCTGTACTACAGTTCCAAGGCAAACAAAGGGAAGTGAGAATAAATGAGTACCTGGCTCACACAGCTGTTAACGAACTTGATGTGCCCCATTTCACATAACTGAGCTTGTTCATTAGAAACTGCCTTGGTATCTCTGTATACAGATTTGTGTGAGCGTCCTCAGAGTAACTCTAGTAGAAAAAAAGTCTCAAAACATAAGCATTAAGTCATGTGATGCCTTTTTATTTTTGTTTTCCCATCTCTCAGATCAAAATTTGAGGGTATAAAATTTGACCTACTTCTTTTCTGGCTGACCTGAAAAAGCATTTACATACACAAAACAGACTATTTTCTCCCAGATAATCAAACTCTGGATAAGTTCCCAAACACAGAGATTCCCGAGATTATAACACAAATATTTACGTAACAGAATTAATCTGCAGAGGGAAGGAGTCAGAGGGGTCCATATTCAAAGGTCAGTCTTCTAACAATCTTAAACTACATCACTCCCTGAAAGGGAGCAGTAAGTATCAGTTAAAGCAGAGAACTGAAAAATCAGTTCCAGGTTCTATACCTGGTCAGTGGGGAAAGTAATTTTCCTCTTTCATGGCTTTTAGACTCAAGGCTACCTTGTTTCAGCACCAACATGCAGAAATCAAGGCAAGTCAGAAATACATCTAGTAAAAGACATGGAAGAAATCAGAGATAAAACTGAGGGCAAAAATAATAATTAAAATATTGTTCATCTTCTCACCCTAGAAGACTTCTGCTCTGTACAAGCCTCTGCGTTTGACTTTTAAAGTCCCCAGGTGCCAGGGGATGTTCTTTCTTTATTTACAGACTGTCCCAGCCAGAGCAGCTCAGTCACTAATGCTCCCTCAGGCATTGCTGCAATGTAACTACTAGCCATTACTTTGCCTAAATTTTCGTGAGGGTTGGGGGGTGTCAGCCCCGTAAATAGGCTTCTAACATATCCATACTGACAGAATGAAGCTCCTCAGAAAATGCATCCGTAAGCAGCAAATCTTTGAAAGAGTGGGTGCTGGGACAGCCCCCCCAGCATATATGCATGCATGAACAAGGTCCCTTTTTCTCTTTTCTAAGAGTTTGCCAAGTGATTGGAGATGAGTCAGCAGATGTAAACCCAATTCTTTCCTCAGGCAGGCAGGGAGCTGGTTGTGCAGTTCTGCATTTTACCCAGGGAAGTTCACTGTAAGATCCGTGAGGCTGTGGAGAGGGACAGGGACCCCAGGCACCCTTCCCCCAGGGTAGACACTTAGATCCAGCCAGCTTTTCACTCTCAACTCTCACTAAGTCCTGCAGTCCTACCTGAGAGGTGGGAAATATCCTCCCTCAGCTTTTTTTTTATGGTTGAGATTGTTCTGGGAAAAAGGAAATGTAGGAAGACCTGGAATACCAAGCTGGGCTCATACTGTCACATTCCATGTAGGGCTTTAGGAATACCACCGATGGCCAAAGTGAAATGCAGAGCTGAGTAATTTGTTACGTGGACATGACCAGTCTGTGCAAGTTGGTCTCATAACTGTTCCATGCCCTGCTCTGCTTTGCAGCCTAGACCTGGTTGATGTCTCCCAGTCCTGAATGAGTGCTTCCACCCTGAAACTATCACTTGAAAGAGCACTGTCAGCTATATCTCTTTACAAGAGCAATTCCTGCCCAGTTCTTCAAAAGAACAGCTGTCCTCATGCCTGGTCTCCAGAAAAGACGTGATAGGAAGAGAGAGACATGACTTCCTGCATCTCCACATGAGGAGCTCAGTTTCTGAGGAGGGATCAGCTTTCTCTATTTGCTAGCAGTTAGCAAATTCCACCTCAGAGTGAACTTTAGTCTGAGGTGCCTACCTTGACTTCTGTGTTCAATCCAGAACCTTGGTGCCCTCAACGGGAGTTGGGTCATCTTCTCAGCCTGACTACTAAAATGCTTGCCATAGTGTCCCAGGTGAATGTAATCAGGTCTTTCATCAAGTACAACCTTTCAGAGAACACTAGGAAATGGTCACCAGGAACAGTAGGAAGAAACACTAGGACAGTAATGCAGCTTTATGCTGGCTCTAGTTTCACCAGCCTTCGTGCTGCTCTAAGCATCACTGACATCTAGCAGCCACTTCGATGGGAGTGTGCAGGTGGTAGCCTGACAGAAGATAATGGGCAGATTCTCCCCACCTGCAAGCCAAAACCCCAGGGGGTAGGAGAGGGAATATGTGGACTGGTAAACTGTATCTTTTCTAGCTGGAGTTTCCCCTTCACTAAGGAGATATACAGCTTCACAATGAATGCATTTTTCCAGCTCTACTGTGAGCAGACAGACTGAATATTTTAGTCTCTTATAACGATTGTTAATTAATTATCCTCTGAAAATTTCCACTTTACTTTATTTGGGGCTTTTGTTGGGTTCTTTTCTTTATCTGTCTTTCTCTTATCTCCTGAGCTTCCACTACTTTTGTTGCAAAAATATTGTTCCTTCTGATAGGTTTTTACTGATCTATTTATATCATCCCAGTGTCAGTACCTGGGAAATGTTTAGGCTGTTCAGGTAAATATATTGCAGAATTCCCATGAGGCATGTGTTTGTTATGTATATATCATTCCACCTCCTCTTGGTATTTTAGTACCGGATTATGGTAAAGTCACATGGAGGGCAGTGTCCTTCCACCATGTTGCCAGGGCTGCTTAGCCGTGAAACAGATCTGCTGGAGATACAGGAGTGAGGAGGATGCTCTACACATTGCTTACTCAAGGACAGAGTTGAGGTTGCAAACCACTGTCTTAATCTAGAGTACTCAGAGTCATCATCTATCATTGGATCCATATGAAAACTTGAGGGAGATTCTTTTTTTTTTGAGGAAAAGGAGAAATGCAGTCAAATTCAGAATCCAATCTTTTTTACCATGTGTATTGTTGAACTGGTGTAAACACAAGCTCCTTTGCCTTCATGGTCATCTGAACCTTCTGGAAAACATCCATGATTCTATACTTTAATCTCCTGAAAAGTTTATAGTCTTCAGCAAAGGACTGTGAAAGGAAGAGCTAAATTCACCAAAGCCTTGGTTTTGTTTGAAGTATAATGGTATTTCCTGGTCACAATGGGTCATTGTCTCCATCACTTCTCAGGAAATAATAATGTATAGTCTATTGTAATGGACTATAGTACCTTGACACTGGGTGGAAAGACAAAAGCAATAGGAAACAGTGTGACATGCCCTTGGTACACACACTGTAATTCACTAAAAATGTCTGAGCTGTATGCATCATGGAAGATATAACTATCTTTCAAATTTTGTGGACACATTTTTTTTCTTATATTTAATGCTTTTTGAGACCAAGCTTTGTTCCAAACCAGCTGCTGATGGTAGTGTTTGGGGAAGTCATATTTTACTCATCTACCATAAAGAAAGCATGACCACAAAATGAAAAATGAGAATGACAAGATCTTTGCTACTGCACAATTATTAATTTATTTTCAATTTGGTAGAAAACATTGTCATGACAAAAAGAAACTGGGGAGTGTAGCAACAAGATGGGATAAACCCAGGAAATTCAGGAATAGAATGACCTCTTATATATTCATATTTGCCTTTGAGGCTTTTTAATTTGCAGGTAGATTGCTACCTTTTCAACACAATGCAGAAAAGCAGTTATTAGTCACTAATAGCCAAGGGCCAGAAGTATCTAAAGATTTTTTAAGTACTTGGCATAATGCTTTTCAGACTTTTAATTTTACGTGTAAGTAACACATTCTCAAGTAGATCAACATTATTTAGAAATATGTGTTAACATCTGTTAAATAATTTTGGCTTAAAAAGTTCCTTTTCTTTAAAGTAAGTATGTTTTACTTCAATATTTTTGAAAGATACATTTCTATTTTTTATTTGGAAAAGTTTCATTTAGAGATTGAAGATTGAACAAGGAGAGTAAAAAAATATAAAATGATACAAAAATTTTAATTGACCTGAAACCATGCTAATATTGCTATTATCAATTATACATTACGGAGAGGCTCTGCAGGATAAGAGACTAAGGTTCGATCGGGATGCCCTTTCCCAGTCAATCTTGTTGCCAGTGGGCTGCAGCAGTGAAAAGCAAGAAATGGGGACGTTTTAGTCATGATTATTTTGATTAGGAATAATTTTTTTCCCATTTGCAAAAGCAAGATGAAATAAATGGTCTATTTAACAATTCATTCTTGTTTGCTATCAAGAACAGCAAGCACATTTGATTAACTAACAGGTTTTTTCCATCAATACTCAGATTCAAAGCAGCAAAAAAGAAAAAAAAATGATAAATTATGAATCAGGTCAGTAAGCTTTGTTTACACCAACAGATTCACAAAATAAGTTCCCTCTTCTCAGCTGTAAGCTTCAAGAAAAGGATAAGTAAATACATCAATGTATCATTTATCTTGTGCCTGAAATGAAAATTAGGTTTAATAGGAAAAACAAACCTACCATCTTCTGCTTGGAAGTAAAAAACAATCCATTATAGCATAATGTTATTTGTTTGAAGATTATGAGGCAGTATAATTCTTTAACAAGATCATGCTGTGCGCTGTTGATGTGGAGAACATTGCTAATTCCATTTTGTCTAGTCTCCCACACAACATAACTTGCAACAAAGTATTGTGTTGTTTTCTTTCTGGAGAAGTCACTTGTTCCTATAAGTGACTTTAACCCTTCAAGCAATAAAAGACAAAAAGTACTAACAACTCTGTGCCACCTTCTTATGAATACAGGAGAGAGCAGTCTCAATAATGCTATATCATCAGCCACAGGCACTTTATGTGATCTCACTACCTGTATTTCCATTCCATCAGGATTTGTGGTGAAAGCTGGCATGAAACTCACCTTTTCCAATAAAATGCAACAGGAAAAAGGAACCTGTCCACCCACCTATGCTCATTATGTGTCCCACAACTGAAAAATACTTGTAGCAGTTTCTAGCACATGCATCTTCGCCCTCCCATAGTGTCAACAAGGGGGCTATCTCTTGAGTACATTTAATGATAATGCTAGATGGGAATACATATAATCCGTGCTAGCAGGAGGGCACTGAAATGTGTGCAGAAGTTCTAACAGGAAGCAGAATGCAAGCAGCTGTGTGTCAACATGCTGTTTCCTAACACTTTTTCAGGTCTGCTTATGCTCCTGTTAGTTTTGTTTACACCACAGAGGTTTTTCAGTCAGATTTGAATTGCTATATTTATTTCCTTGATAACCAAAGGAGATTTAGATCTAAATCCCAAAACTGAAAGTCAATATGACATGCACATTACATATAACATATGCAAAACTGCTAAACACATTACACATCAGCCCTAAAATATCTTCCAGACAGGTAAGAAGTTCTGAGTCAGAACTGCCTGAAAAATAGTTTAAAGTGGAGGGGTTTCCTCCAGTCTTGGAAAATTCAAGCAAATGCCACAGAAGTCTTTCATCTATATATGTGAAGATAAACTTGCAGAAATTCCTATTAAAGGGCCACTGTCCATTCCAGAGTCAGGTGGCAAATACCCTCTTGTGGTTTTTTTGACATCAAATTACACATTCTGTAAGTCTTAAAGATAGGTCTTGCTCCAGTACAGCTGCTGACTCAGACTTCAGGGAGATAGGGTTTCTGTTTACAGAGACAACGTAGAGCTGATGGGACAACTCAGTGACATATTGGAGTTCATCTGGAGGAGGAGAGCTTGAAGTGGCATTGCATGTGTTAAACTATCATACTGCAGATCTTAAAAATAGAATTGCTGTGAAACAGATGGTTCACTTCTACCACAGACACCATTTTGATAGGCACAACTGAGAAGTAGCTTCTGATGATAGGCACATCTATGCATATATACACACTCTGTGCGCAAGTGTGTGTATGCTAGCAAGTATACCTTGAATATAGGCTATGATACAGCATTTATGCCTAGCCCTGTATTCTTTCATGGCATACTTTCTTTTTAGACAGACAATGTCTTTATGAACAGTTGTTTCCAACTTCAGAAATATGCATCTTGCAAAATTTCCATTCCCCCACTGCTCAGTCACCTACATGTTAACCACTTGTGAAAACTTCTTTTCTCATCACTTCAGCTCAGGGCAGCAGTCCATGACCTTTGGAACAAGCCTCAAAGAAAATTCAGGGATTTCTGTTTAGAGGTGCATAACCACAAAATTTTGGGAGTGGAAGTGGGAGTATGGCTGGCAGGAGGTGGCTGGGAGGCCCTAAGAGACATAGGCTTCCTCTGCCCATAATCATAAATTCAAGCTAGAGAATGCTTTGTACTTTTTTCTTGAGGTGCCGTCACTCACCAAAATCACTTAATGCTCAAAATCCAGGTAAAGAAGCAAGTTCTGTGGGTGTTGCCTTAGCCACATATGTCTACTCCTTGGACCCAAAATGAAGAAAAGGTAATTAATTAATTAATAGTAAAGTTCATCGTAGAAATAGATTTCCTTTAAAATAAATATTGGCGGCTAAAAAATCAAAATGGGGACTGGAAAGCCATCATTTAGAACTATTACACAAAATGAAGTTTTTAAAATGCTTAATTATGGGCCATTTGATGTAAGCATAGATCAAAAGCATTTTGTGTAACGACTCTTCTGTAGGTAAAGTTTTATACCTTTTAAGTTCAAAACAGCAATCAACCTCTAGATGAAAAAGAGTTAAAAAGGGACACAGACTTAAAAAAAATAGGTTTTTTTCCAATAGTTTTTTTTCAAAATCAAATTTCATCAACATTAGCATGGTTTAACAAAAAAATTTTAGTTCTCTTAAGAAGGCATTTCTTAAGAAAGCAAATTGCCAAAGTTAGGAAGTAAAGGCCATGTCTATACTGAAGATTAAAACTTGCCCCTATATTTAGAAGGAGATGTTAAAATTCCTGACTGGAACCTGTATGCTGGTTTTTGGGTGACATTGTACCACTTTGCCAGGAACCAGTCAATACGTGAAGCCAGTTCATTTGATCAACTTTTTCTCATATCATGTGGTCTAACAGCTTGTATTTTAATTTCCTTAGGGCTCTCTACTAACACATTTATTTGTCCCTCCTGAAATATCAGGCTACCTGTCAAGCACAGAGCATCCCGGGATTTGTGCTGCATAGGCTTCATGCTGGATAACTCCTGTTTGTGAAAACCAAGTTAAAATACACAAGAAGAAGGTAGCTCACGTGTGAAAGAAATGAGCAAAAAAGAGAGAAGACAGTAATATCACAAAGTCTGAGTGACGAGTTACCATGAGAGTTAAGCTCCTTACCATGATGAAGCCCATCCCACGTGCCAGTGCCATGTCTCTGTAAGGACACAGCCTGCCTTTGCACCCCAGGCCAGTCTGGCCACGTGCAAGGCAGCAGCCCTCTGCCATGGCATTCACTGGAAGTTGCAGGAGGACACAGGCTGCCCAGCAAATAGACAGTCGTGAAGCACAAGATCCTTTGAAGCGGTGATGGGAACAAATAGAGAAAGCAAACAGGTGCAGATATACATCTGCTCCAGGAAAGTATGCGGAGCCTGCTGGGATAACAGCCGCATTCCACAGACACCACGATGCATTTCGGAAATGCCCTGTGTGCGTGCTCGTGGACAGTCGTGCATCTATACCAGCAAAGTCACACAACTGTGGCTTGTCAAGATAACCCAATAAATCTTTAGGAGGCTGAGGTAAAAGTTTGGCTCCTGATCTTTAATTACAAACTTCCTCCAGTTGTGGTGTGTCTGTTCAGTAGCCGGATAACTTGTGCTTCTTTTCAGTGCACAAGAACTAAAGCTATACCTTGGGGAAATTATCTCAAATACCATTCATAAAACATTCTTGATAAATCACTTTTGGGTATCATTAAAATCCCTTCCTGTATACACAGACTGCAAGTGTAAGGTTCAGAATACCTGAATTTAGTGCTTAACTTTGCTAATTAATTGAAATCAGTGAATGCCATATATATCCCTTCTGTGCAGTTTTTTTCCTTCTAGCCCTTGTCTTTTGAGGAGCTGATGATATTGATCTGTGGTATGTATACATACATTGAGTCTTGCTTTCAGCAAGAAGTGAATTTTTAAGCAGGTAACTTCCAAGCTGGGGGGACTTTCAGGGTGGGAACCGAATAAAATTTCTGTACCTCTACATTGCACCATACAGATCAGATGCTGACAGTAGCTTCCCAACAGCAGCTCAGGACAGAATATCTAACCTTGTCATTTAGCCAGGTCATTTGCATTACTGTGTAAGCATGACCTAGACCATTTCAAATCAATCTAACTATGACTACACGAACTGAAGGCATTTGTTTGAACTCCACTGCAGACACACATTGAGGAATATAAACAGACAGCTACACAGATCTTCTCAGGTTCTGATTAGGTACTGTGGCAGGTAACAACACACCTACTGGGGTATAAATAATCAATAGCAAAAAGTTGTGTGGGGAAATAGTTAGGTTTGGAACTTGGAGATGTAACAGACTTGGCACTGCAATTTCTTTTTTACAGTAAGCCTTTGTCTGGTCTTCTATATTTAAATTAAAAATTGTTGCATATTTCACTTTAAACTATCATATAACAATTTTCTTCACATAAAAACCTCAGGGAAAAACATCAATCAGTAGAATAGAAAGGTAAAGAAGCATCCATGAATTTTGCTGTCTTTTCTCCATCTGTTGATCTTGTAACCAACTCAGCAAATCCTTTATATTTTTATAAACTGCATTTTAGCACTGAAGGAAATAAAGCACTACTGTAAGAAACCGTGAAAATGGAGACTATGATGACAGAGGCTTGACCTGACTCTCAGAAGAGGAATTAAATTACTCTAAGTATTTAAGAGCATATGTCAAACTATTATGTAAAGCCAGATAAGGAACAGAGTTTCCACACTAGGTTTCTTATGATCACCAAATAGGAATAACATTCTTATACCATAAAAGTTAACATCTTGGTGTACAACCAGATGCACCAGGCACATGGAAGGGCAAACAAGACATGATAGCAATGCAGTAAAAACCCTTTTGTGTTGTGAGTGAGGATCTCAATCCAACATCTGTTTAAACTGATGTATACAAGAGAAGTTAGACCAGCACTCCACGGCCCAAAGGTGACTGCAATTAGACTGTGGATAACTGCACCCATATTAGGGCTCCTATGGAGACAGACAAGTGCTCATGAGTAGTTTAAAGTGACTTCAGTGCTCCTAAGGCATATTCACCTTAGCCTCCACTTCCAGTCCTCCAGAATAAAACAGAGTAGCACCAGGCTGTGCTGCTCAGAGGGCAGAACCAGGAGCAACATAAGAAGCAGGGAATGACAAAGAATCTTTAAAAATCCTTTGGAAGCAACCTCCTGATCAAAACTTAGCAGGGTACTTGGATCCAGAATCCAGACCCTTATGTCCATGAAAAAGGTATTCTTAATCTATTTTACTGAATAAAATTTTATTCCATAGATTTAATTATTGGGATAATTTGCCAAGAGAGGGAGGAATTCATTGTTCTGCTGAGGGACCTTCTTCTTCATATTGCTAAGAGATTGTTTTCTCTGAAATTGTCAGATGAAAGCACAGATTCTACAAAGGGATTTCGAAATATGGCTCACTGTTCCCCAGTCTAAATGTTTACTGAACCATCTGCATGCAAGGATTGCCTATTCCAGCTATCTCTGCCTCAAAAGATCTCACTGTTCCTACCATGAGTACATGGCAATAGCACAGATCATCTGACTGTGCTTGAACGAACACTGGCTCAGGCTAGAAGTAGCTGGATCACTGGATAACATTAACACTGACATTTACCGGTATCTCATAATTCCTGCTCTCTCGTTCCAGCTTTGTCCAAGCCAGTAGCAACTGCAGAAAATACAACCTGGTGTGTGAAAGCTCCATGCTTTAGCAGTGTGGTAGAAGTTTTGCAAGGTCTGAGCGAGACTTCATACACAACTTTCACTATTTTAACTAGGGGTAAAGCACAGGTGAACAATTCACCTGCAAGTTTCTGGCTTAATTTTCTTCTTGGCTATACACATGTACATACAAAATATTTTCACAGTCAGAAGGAAAAGCTATCTAAACTCAAGGAGATAAAAGAGAGGACAGAGATTATTTATGATTTTTAATTATATGCCCACTGGTCTGAAAATGACTCCTTCACACATCATACCTATGACTGCTTTCCTGCCACAGAACACCAGATACAAAAAATTTACTTCATATTTTAGGCACAAGACAGTAGAAAATTTTGTCTCTGGCACCCTTGAAGCAGGGCCAAAATTATCTGTGATGAACTGGCACAGAAGAAATAAACAGATATTTTGCCTCTGAACAATGAGTTTTCTTCCTAGAGACAGAAATGTCTGTCCATGCTGCGAATACCAAACTGGGCGTTGTAGGCTAATGGAGGAAGGTCTTCCATTTCTAATGAACTCACTGGAAACTATGTGTAGATTTTGTTCTACAAATGATGAGATTTTGGATCAAAACGCACTGCAGTAACCTATTTTCATCCCTCATCTCTTCAATGTGATTCCCGTCACAGGAACTGACATATTTTGTTATAGTCTCTATATGCAGGTTCCCTCTAATGCCCTGGATTGCCACTGTTTCATCCACAGATCTCTCCTATAGTCAGTGGAAATAGTGTCCAAATGAGAACCCTAGATATTTAGCTCAGACACCAACTTTCACAACACTTTTTGTTGCTTACATCCAGTTTAGACCAAACCACCAGTTAAAAACCTGGTAACAGTTCTGTCCTTTACCAAAAACTATGATTTGTTGAATTGAAAATCCTGGAAAAACTTTAAAATATGATAACAACAAAACATGGCTGGAGTGTAGTAAAATCCTTGTTCTTACAAAAATCTTTGGCTTCTTTAATCACTTGAAATGTTTGGGACTGCAGTTTGGCTTTTTGCCACACAAACCAGCAGCCTCACCATCTGCCCAGAACTGGGCTAATGCTGACTTCAGAGGACAAATCCTGACTGAGTTGCCACTGATGAATAATTGTTTCACTTGGGGATTTCCTCTGAATGGTCCCACTCCAAGTCATCATGAAAAGGACATTCTGCTCCTTCGATATTACACATACGAATCAAGCCAAAAGAGAAGAATTAAGCAATGCATAGTCACTAAAACATACGGAATCTGCCCAGTTCTTGAATTTCAATACCAGTTTTGCTAACTACAGTACTTTCTTTTGTGGCTTTGGTTTTTTTCTGGAGGAACAAAGGCCTTTTAGAGCATTCACTTAATATGACAGTTTTACAGATCACTTTAATCACTTCAGAAGTTGTCCGTTTATATAAGATACTAATTGTTCTCCCCTTAAACAGTAACACTGCTCTCTGAGGTGTGCTGTTAATCGATCCTGAATATTTCCACTAAATGCCAATCTAGAAGAAGTAATCAGGTCAACAGTGGTAAACGTGGGGGTCTGTTGCCAGGCAGAAGCAAGACAAGAAATGAGGGTGCTGATATTAAGAACAATTAGCAATGAGCAATGTAGGCAGAGGGAACTGTGGCAGAGAGAGGCAGGATGAATTTTGTGACCAATGCATGGTATAAGGAAAGGCAAAGACAGAGATTTGCAGATAAAAGGAAAGAGAGAAGAGTAAAGGGCAATTTGTATGGAACAGACATTTTAGAGTCCAAAAATATTTCAAAAAACTTATGTATTATGGGAGAATGAAGTGTTTCCTACTGCATTTATTGTTATGGGCTGCAAACTATCTGGGCAAGGTCTGTAATTTATGATGTTTATATAAAATTTAATGCAACATAGTTGCTGATGTTCTGCAATGTTAACACAGTATAGCTTGGAANTTTTGAAGTTTAAAAAAAATATTCAGTTCGGGTCCTGTAACTTTTGGCAAATAGTGATATGACTGAGCTCTTACACCACTGTTTATGCTGAACACACTGCGCCCCAGCATGTTCCTAATGGGATGAATGGGACTATATGCACTGCAAAGTAGTACCTAATAGAAATATAAAATGTTCAGGGTCATATATATATAATTTCTACATATTTCATAACAATATAGTATCTAGTAGTTGGCTTTTGGGGGTTTTTTTTGTTAGTTTTTTTCTAAAGGGAATTGTCAAAGTTGTTCCTGTTCACTTAGCTGATTTAGAATAGGAGGTCAGTTCATGCTGAATTCCCAAACAATGCAAAGCTAAAGGGTTTGTAAACAACCAAAGGCCCAGGGTTAGCAAACACGACTGGTTCCAGGGAGGCCAGCAGGCTGGCAGGAGTCCACGAGTTACCTAAGGGACAAATAATCCACAGCAGTGATTCCCAGTGGAGTAGAGCTGCTTAGAAAAACGTCATATTATGAAAACAAATTGGAAAATTGTTAGTAAACTCCAATTTAATGTCCTACATTACACGTAGTTCTCTCACAAAACAACCAGTAATATTATGGGGTTTGTGCAACCTGGGGTACTAGGGATGTTTATTTTTCTACAATTTTAGCATAAAAGTTTTCATTTTGGTCTCTTATTTTTTACAATGTCAAATATAAAGAAGCTCTTAGTCTGATTTAACATAACAAATTTTTTAAAAATGCAATGTTTTGCCTCTTCTTTACAAGCTTAATTTTTTTTCTTAATAGTAAAGATCAGCAATAAATGCATAGCCAAGCAACAAACCATTTCCCAAGCCATTCATAGGTTCCAGCACATAAGTTACCATGAACCTGATTTTCACATTGTATGAAGATCACATGGTTATCCAACAAGTGTCTCTTAAAGGCAGCCTCCACTTTATGAAGGATATGCAAGAAATCTTTAGCAAAATAACAGAACAAGAACAAATACCTCATGCCAGCTCTTCTGCTGATGAAAATAATTTTAAATGAGTGAGAACTTCTATTCAAAGTGATTAATGTTATGGCAGGTACTAGTAACATATGTGGCAAAACCTTTATTTCTTGATTGTCCACAAGTGATTATAGGTTGACTATGCAAATTAATAGCTAATTAACACTATTGCTGTGAGGTGTGGACACCCATTGCAAGTATTTCTATAGAGTCTAGAGTCTAATGAGGGCCTCTGGCTGCCCTCTGTGAAATGAGGATGGCTACACCTTAACTGCACTGTCAGCTTTCCTCTACCTTGCTCTCCACCCAGGTCCTCCAGCAAAAGAAAGATTCATTTTGGAAGAATCCTGTGTCCAGCCAGAAAGGGCAAGGACTTCCAGTTGTAAAGCAGCAGAAAAACTTTCGCATATATAACTCAGTTTTGGCTATGTGTAAGAAAATGATGTTCAGGACTGCTGGGAAAATGCCAATTCCAGTTGCTAACCAGATAGATTTAATATCACTAGTCAGTAGCACTGGAGGTTAATGCCACAGGGCGTATTCAGGGACTCCTGTGGCTGCTACTACGTTCAAGCTCACTTCCAAGTCTGTTACGGTTGGTATGTGTAACTTACAGCAATTATATTAAACCTTGACTGATATAAATAAAAATACAGTGAAAAGAAATAGAAATTGTTTCTTATTTTTAAACCTGTTTCATACTAATTCTGTCCTTTATCTTTTATTTCCATATGGAAGTCTCTGATATTGCAATATTTAGGGAGTTTTTCCATTTTCTAATATTGAGATCCTATGACTGTAGGTAGGTAGCCTTCAAATCAGGCCAGGTGTGGCCTTCTTTTTAATTGTGCTACCAAAATTGATTTTCAGTTAGAGTCAAACTTAGTAGCAGGGTAATCAAATGAAAAATTTACAGCTGGTTTGTCCAAATTACTTTCAAAATGTAGAAACAGAGCTTCCCAAATTATATTGCAACCATCCCAAGATTTAACCCAGTTGCTGATGCAGTGATGAACATGTTGCAGCCTTGCTGCAACTCTCCCAGGTGTGAACTGGGGCCTCTGGAAGAGACATTGTTTCATACTCTGTTTAGACAAAACCTTCTGTTGCTGAAAGCGACCCCTTCAGCTGTTTGTGTCAGAACAGATGCAATCATTTTAAACACACTTAGCCTGGATAAGAGATTTGAGCTGGCTTCCAGTCAACACAAGACTATATTCTCAGCCAGTGTAAACTGACTTCAATGGAGCCACATCAGTTTATACCAGGTGGGGATTTAGACTGAGCTTTTGTTTTCTCCTAAATCAAAGTTTTGATTAACAAGATGAACCCAAAACCTGATCACATGGACTGGGAGCTTATTGACATTCTATGTAGGTGTTGTCTGTTGTGGCCACTATATTGTCTAAATATGTGACAGAGCAAAACGCCTCTGTGTTTATTGACTGTACTTGTCAGCAGTGTAGCTGCACAGATACAAGGCTAGTCAGCCTGTCTATAGGCAAAACAATGTCTATCTTACAACAAAGCTCACACAGGGAAATAAAAGGGAAGAGAACATGACATGTGATCCTCTGACGTAGTAGATGAGCTTTAAAAGACTAAGGATAAATACATCATGCTCATTTTCATTAGAGATCAAAAGATTTTCAGTTTTGTAAATGGTATAAAAGAGAAACTAGTCTGTGAAGAAAAAAAAATTGTTAATAGAAGAGAGTATAAATGTCTTATTAAAACCTCCAAAAAAAAATTTACTTGGAGAAGGAGGACATTTCATTGTGACCAACATATCACTCAGGAAAAGCCAGAATCAAATATACAAAGTCCCCCTAGACATCACTACAACCGTTTACTAAAGTGCACTGATATGGAGACTTGCTATCTGGTTGATACCAGCCAGAGATTACTGTCGATCCACCTCACCATCATTAAGATAGGCCAGCTGAGCAGCCTAGAAAAACAGCAACCAGGAGTGTAGTAACATATTTTGGAACAAATTGGTTTAGTAAGTGAAGGCAGAAACTAAAAAATAGTTTAAATGAGTTTAAATCACATTTAATTCATCTACCAACTTCGACAAGTCCATTCCAAGTGTCTGATTGTGCTCTGGCCAAGGAGTAACAGCAAGCTATTTCTCCTTGTACCTGTGAATGGAGTTGATGACCTTGGGACCATGTGTCAACAGTTAGTGGCACTCACAGAACTACAAAAAGTTTCTGTCATCCCAGAGAAACAGGGTGAAAGAGTGTTACAGCTTCTGGTTTAGACCACAATGTCTGAGGAAAGAAGTAGGGAAACCACAGTGTGCCCACCCCCTGTTTTGAGAAGAATGTAACCTGTGTATCCTTCCATCCTCAGCATTGCGAGCTCAGAGACATTTGATTATGGCAATAATTTTATCTTTGAAGAGTGTTCTAAGGTTAAAGTTATACAGTGAGAAATCAATACTCTTTTTTTAATAAAAAAAATGCTTAACCATACTATTCTCACAAAGTGAAAATTTCCATCAGTACCTTTTGGAGCAAAATCACATTTAAGAGCATCTTAATCTATTTTTTCTTTTCATTTTTCATGCCATTTTGCATTTTTCATTTGTTTTCTTTCAGCTGTTTTGCATAGACACGTGCAGGCTTGTGTTTGTGTGCCTGCATGTGTGTCAGGATCTGTAAGAAACTTTGGAAATTGTTAGTTAAAGAAAGTAGCAACATATGCTATTCCATGTAAACCTGAATTGGCATTTGCCAG
>VZTO01015645.1:122997-160195 GCA_013400615.1 Syrrhaptes paradoxus
AATGTAAATCAATGGTGAATTCTTCTCAAAGCCCATGCACTGCAGAGTAAGGTTGGGTGCCACTAGCTCTGCTGCCAGATCTCAAGAAAACCTGTGATATTTGCTACAGCAGAAGACTTCACCGACATCTTCCTTTTAATAATTGGGGGTTTGAATTATCCAACTGTCCTTGGGCAAGGACACCTTCCCTGCTGCACTGGCTGCCCTGGGCATCGAAACTGTGTCTCAAGTGTTCACATGTATGTAGTCTGAGAGCCAATGTGACACTGATGATCCAGCCACTGTCTCAGAGATCACTATTGCCAGCCAGAACTGGTGTGGGGTATGAAGCCAAAGGATGCTTTCATAACAGGAATTTGAGGCACGCAGCCCTGTCCATTCCACAACTTCATAGTCTGAGGACCTCAGGCAGCCTGTGGACCCACGGCTTTGCTTGCACACTAGCTGTGCATGTAGACTGTGTTTTGTCTGTCTGTTCTGTAACAGAGGTCAATGGCTTTCTGCAGTTATGCCAAATGAAGAGTGGCTGACATGCCTACTAGATTTAACATGACCCCATTTTCTGTCCTCAGCAGAGCAGCACATTGTGCACCCTCTCACACACTTCAGCTGAGACTAGGCCATATCCCTGTAGTATTTGCAGTATTCCCTAGGAATTCCCTGTGGACCAGAAATAGCCCAGCAACACTAGCTGCTTATCAAATGAAAAGCAGCAAGGTTGGAAAGCTAACCCCTATAATAGAGAATGGCAGATTGTGGTCTGCAAGCAGAGCGCCATGTGTCACCATCACTCAACACATAGGTGTACAACCCCTAAAGCACAAGCCCTAACAGAAGGAGCTAAAAAGAGAGGCTGAGGACAGCCTATTGCAGCTGCTTGCAGCCCCTTGCAATGCTGGCTGTCACAGACAGAACCAAGTGGTCACATGCACCGAACTGTGGAAAGAATGTGTGATGCCTGGGATGGAGAAGTGTCACTTCTTGTGACTCCCTCACAGATGGTGTTTGACAGCGGTTAATAGAGCCATCTCCCCAGCTGACCCCTGAGCACAAAGGTGTTCTCAATAAAAGCTGTACCCAGCCTGCTTTTGAGAGTGGTTATTTGATGCTAAACAGCAGATCTGCAGGCCATGTTGGAGTCCGGTAGAGGGACTTCCAAGCTACCCATAAGTGGGTTCATTAAGTCAGTGAAATGAACATTTCAGCCTTGAAATGAACACAGTCATGCTGGTGACATCCTGCACCCGAACACACCAGTCTGGGCAGACTGCCATGGTAATAAAATAATGGAAAATAAGACCAGAAAGGACCTCAAGAGGTCAAGAGTCTCCAGTGATGGACATCCCATAACTTCCCTTGAGCAATCTACTTCACCATTTAACTGTTCCTAATATCCTAAACATTGCTTCAGCTTAAGCTTGTTATTGCTCTTCTTAGAGATGGCAGATTGGGATTATTTTTTTCCAGTTTATTCTTTGATTTTCTACAGCAGGTGTTTTACATACTTTAAGATTACTATCTCCCACCAGTTTTCCCAGATTAAGAATCATTACGTGCTTCAACTTTTCCTTCTGTGCCAGAGTCTTTTAGTCAATACCCTGGTCATCCTTGCTTCTTTTCTCTTGACTCTCTCCCATTGTTCTCACACTGTTTTTGTTTCAAATAGAGCTTGGTGTAGACATGCCCTTAAGGGTTCTCTTAGGGAACATGTCATGTATTTATTTTCTCTGGTTTTCAGTAAGATAAGCTAGTGAGTACTTGTCAGAAGTTTCCAGCTGGAGTCTATAACACTCATGATACACTGTCACTGAGGTGTCTGTAGCTTTGTCAACTAAAGCAATTTATATGACCTATGTAGGAGAGTTATAGCTGCCACAAGGGACGTAGCTGAGACTAGATACCTGAACACTTACATATATTCTCAGGAAGGTTTCATAGCAAGATGCGCACACTATCACATCTGCCAACCTCCCAGACCACCAGTTTTAAAGCTCAGTTGGCCATGACCGTACAAGTGTCTGTCCTGTCTGTGCTGGGTCCATTCAGTGGTGCTGAACAGTTGCACAACTGTGCAGACTCTCTTTTGGTGAATAGATATTTGATTTTTTAAAAAAATAATTTTCTTCAACCACGTTCACAGCTATTCTGAGGCTACCTTGTGATCATTGGAAATGATCCTGTTTACGTACATTTGTGGAAAAGGAAGAGTTAAGTGACTATGATTCTCTGTTCTGAAACACTTCACACAATGTCAAATCAGAAGTGGTATTATGTGATTTATAAGTCCGAGCTGGCCAAACAAGATAACTCAGATATGGACTATGAGTAGTAAGTCCCCAGTTCAAAAGAACGGCAAAAAAGTTTTTTAAAAAAGAGAAGGCGCATCTTTTTTATTTGACCAACCTACACATTCAGGACATATAACTTCCATCCTGCTCCAAGGAGTCACACAGCCCGGACTGAGCCCCACACCCTCAGGGCTAGAGCAAGTCTCAGAAAAATGCCTACTTGTGCATCAGAGACACGCTTGTGCACGTGAGAATCACACCACATTTACTGCCTAAAAGATAAATCTTTGTGAGAATGGAATTGGATGTAATGTTTAGCTGCAAATGAATGTTTCATTAGAAGCATTAATTAGATCAATGGATCAGAACTATGTTATGTGTCAATGTCAAATTCCCAGATTTACCTGGAACAATTACGGAACAATTTACGTAACAGTGATACCACAATGTAGACTTACCAAAAAGCTTCATGTTATTCTAACAATGTGCCCTAATCACATGTATAACATTAGGGTCTGAGAATAATACTTCTTGTCCTTAGACAAAATTCTTCCAATTCCTTTCTTATCTCAGCTTATCTTCTCTCTGTTAAAGGCTTATCCAAACACTTAGTGCCACATTGTTATTTATGTTACAGTTAAAGTCTCTTAATAATTTCTTAAAGGGAGTGTTCTCGCTCGGTTCAGTATGCACTCAGATGACTGCTCTCAGAATGAATTCAGTCATACGTTGTTATACAATCATCTATATATTCATTATTATACCCTCACTTCTGATACTTTTTTTGCTTTTTATCATTGCTATATCTTTACCATTGTTCTCTGAAAATATACGATCCATTCCTGACAAAATCACTTGCATCAACAGCATCTTCACAATGTTCTTGTTTTTCAGAAAATAAATGCACTTCAAATAAGCATATAGTTAAAGGTGAAAAGTTTAATTCTTGTCCTGTTTTTTCAGAACTATTAAGCATCTGTGAAACCATCTGACTTCAGTTAGAGATATGACTAATCTGTATTTAAAAATATATATGTTTGTCAGGCCTTGCAGATGTTTTAGTCAGAGACACATATATGGAAGAGAAAAAAAAATCTTTTTCGTGCTGCAGGATAATGTCATTATCAGCACCACTATCAGAGAAATGGGCTCGTGATAAAAAATAGTTCTTCCTGGAGAAATAGAAAGTATACATAGGTGACATTTGGTCAATGATAAGGAATGCTGGAGAGATTATATACTCCAGTGACTCTCATTGAGAGGGGCACTTGAGTCCAGGCATGGTGTATGTGTGCAGGCACACGGCTGCTCAGCCCACCCTGACTTTGCGCCTAAACCAAGTTGTAAGAAGTGACCTGCTGTCTGGAGACCCTCTCCAAGTGATCTGCCAGCTCTACATATGATAAACACAGTTCTGTGATCAGCTTCAATGTTGAGACTCTTGAGTGGTAGTTAACTCAGTACAGTGTTCCCGGGATGAGCTTGAAGTAAAGGCATTGTCAGGAAAACTAAAATTAAGTTATCCAATATGTCATTTGTTCTCAAGCTGTGGTCTGAAACCATGATGGTTTGTGAAAGAGCCTGTGGAAGCACTGTTAAGCAGAAAAACATACAAATGGGTTGATTAGAAGTGTGATAATAGATGTACGCAGTGGCCCGTGAGAAATTACAAGGGTTGGTCCCACAAGTGAAAATTACCATCTTAAGAATGTGAAAAACTTCTTCAGAATAACACTTTTTCATCAGTAGCAAGCATGTAAAACAAGAAATGTTATAGCTTTCCAAAATTCCTCCACAGATTGGAAGATTTTGTTTTATTGTTACAATAGCGTGGGAACAAACATTTGTTTTCTTTCTATTTCTAGAGCTGCCCTAGTGCTTGGGTGGGAATGGAATAAAACGTGTGTGGAGATGTGCAGTTAGTTTTGTTTCTGTGTTGACATGAATTCAAATTATGGTAGTTTGGATTTGAACCAAACAGATTATCACCCATATCTGAATAAATCTTGCTTCCTTTACACCCGAATGCATCCCCCCTGCATATGTGATTGAGATGTCTAACCATACTCCAGAAAAGCAAGCAAGCAGAGTTTACTAGGCACATCTTTTACAGCTAAAACAAAACTCTGCAGATGGGAAAATAATCTCATACTTCGAATAAGGCACTTATGCATGATGCAGTTGAAAAGAGGTAATGGACTTAAAAGAAGTAAAGGTTTTAACTAGCCCCAAGATGTTTTAAAAAATAGTATAAGGCGAAGAACGGGATGCCAATATTAGAAGTGCATCATTGCCCTAATGGGGTCAAAGGCCTGCCTTGCCCACCACTCTCACCATGGCCACTGAGGTTATGCTTTTAACAGTGAATAAAAGAAGCCTGGTCATGATTTTTGGCCTTGTAAACCAATGGCATAGCACAACTTCTGTCAGAACAGCTGAATTCTCTGGACTTAGGTCTCTGCTCTGGCTCTATTTAGTTTCCTAGAGTAAATGTAACTTCATAGATTGTTTAGGAAAGAATATAGGAAACAGATCAAGCCAAAATATCTTTTTTTCTGATATAACATCCCAGCCTCTGCAGTTCAGCACCCCTGGGAATTCCTGAGCCAGAAGCACTAGCCACAATTTAATAAATGAAGATAAAGTCTCCTCCATGTCTTTTTCATCTTATTGTGTGAAAAGAAAATATGTTTCCTTTTATTTGTCCCAAGTCAGTTACCTAAGAAATGCTTTGGTTGCCTTCTCAATTCTTATAAGAAACAGTTCTTTTTTAACCACTTTTCCAAAGTTTTTTTTTATTTTTACAGGTTTCATAATTTCCACTCAATCATCTTTTCCAGTCCTATCTATTTTACCTCTGCTTGTACAGAAGTTGTTTTGTAGCACAGTTCATCCTTGTCACCCTTCTCTGTACTTCCTAGTTCAATCACAGCCTTTTAGAAATTTTTTTTTCTTTTACCCAGAACTACATTTATTGTTCATGTGTGGGTGTGCAATGTATTTACACATCCATCAGAATTTTTTAATTCCTCATTTTTTTCCCAATAATTCCTATTTTAATTGTCTCTTTCTTCTTCAGAAGACATAGAAACCATTTCACTGATGCTTTCAGGGAGTTTAAGGTTGCTTTCTGGAGTAGTAATAGCTAATTTAGAGTCCATCACTGTGTATGAACAGTGAAGGCTATTTTTTCTTAGTGCATGACTTTCCATTTATTGACATTGATTTCATCTGTCACTTCATTGCTCAATATCATGAGACTGTTCTGTCACCCCTCACATCCAGCTTATGCTTTTACTATCCTGATTAATTCTGTATCATTACACAAAAAATCACCTCTCAGCTCATCACCTTTCCACAGCACTTATGAATCCAGATCCCTGGAGTGATGATGGTTCCTTGCTGTGAAAAATGGTAATTCACTCTAGCCTTTCTTTTCTGTCTTTCACCAAGCAATCTGGGAGAGGGCTTACCCTTTTACCTCATGACAGCCCAGTTTCATTAATGTTGTTTATCTCTTTTTAAAAATTCAATTTCATAAGATTGAATCAATGTTATCCAAATAACATTATCCTTGGCTCCTTCAGAGAGTTGCCACAGTTTTGCAAAGTATGGCTTTCTTCTACAAAAGTTGGTCTGATTCTTGCCCAGTATATAATCTTGACCCTTTTGTCTGTTAATTATTTGTTATTGTAAGTTCTAGCAATTTTCCTGATAAGCACGTCAGACTTACTGATCTGCTAAAACAAGGAAGAGCCCTTTTTAACAGCTGACTGCTCATTTGCCACTTTCCATTATTTTGGGATCAAATTGCTAGGTATCAGTCTCTTCTATTGTCAGTTTGCCCTGAGAAAGTCCTTGGGTTTCTAAGTTATAAAGCAAATCTGCAGTATAGGTATCTCCTTAATTTTTCCTATAACGACCACTTAAATTAAAAAAAATAAAAAAATCTGTAAGCTTGTACTAGACTCTTTGTTTACTCCATTCCTATTCTGCCTTTGGCAGTCATCTTTGCTTCCAAAATGTTTGAAGTACTTTTCCCCTCTTTTTTTAAAAAAACTTTTTGGGAAAACCTTTATTCTATTTCTGAGGAATTTTTTTTCTTTTAATAATGCCCTGTTCTCTGCTGTTTAATCACTAGGTTATGGAAGAAAAAATTAAGAGCACTGTCTTTTTACAAGTGTTTTTGATGAGTAGTCTGAGCTTCTAAGGTCGTGTAAAAATGTTAAAAAAAATTACCTTTTTAGATAGCTGTTCTTTTTAACTGGTTTTCTCAATTTAATGCAATTTTATCCTTTAATCATAAATATTACAATAGTGTAATGAGATTTTTTTGGTATATTTGTTCATTACTGTTACTGTGTTTTTTTCACACTTACAAGGACATAAAATTTGAGTATTCTGTGTGTCCACAGTTGCACAGTGTCTCTTTGGAAGCTGTTATCTTTAATCAGACACTGTGCATTAAATCCTGAGATATAATCTAGAAATAATCTTTATTTTGAGGTTTTTTCACTGAGAATTGCAGAGTGCAGTCAGTTACATTATGTTTATCATGAGTAAAGCTTATCAAATGTGGCTTTGAGCTTGTTTTTGAGTCTATGTTCTTTACTGGATCTTTATCTTTGTGTTCTTTAGTTCTCCATATATTAAATGGGAACAATAGCACATATTTGCATTGCACTGGTATTAGGAAGACAAATATACTATAAATTATGGGATATAATTAGGAAATGCAACAGTACTAGAGTTCATAGAAGCACTCAAGATAAAAAGATGAAACCTTTCAAAAACATCTAGTTTGAATATTCAATGTACTGAATATTTTACCATAATCATCATTAATGCTTATAGGTTGTACCTTTACATCTCTGCTGTTCTTCAGTATTTCAGTATCAAACAAGCTGTGTTAGGCTTTTAAATACATTATGTGAATACTTATTGCTGTAGAAAAATAAACATAGTGAGAATAGGAACAAAGGCAGAAATGTACTTGAGAAATAATCCACACTTTGTTGTTTTTATGTTGTTCCATGTTGTGAATTTATGTCATGCCCTTAGCTGCACTTCTATAAAGCAATTTTTAATTGGTTGAATTTTGTATCCATACAAAAGTTTGTACTGAGAAGCAATTTGCATGAGGAAGGAGCTGTAGGCCACATCAGGGGGGGAATCCCAGGTGAAACAATTTGCTTGGGAGGTAGTGTAAATGTAGGGGAGAAAAAATAATGAAGAGAAAACTGGATATTGAATCACTGGTGCAGCAACAGGGATAAGAGTGACTGAGCAGAAGAGAAGAATGGTCACATAGGAAAGGAATGAACTCTGTGGAGACCTCAAGGCAAGACACTGATTAGATGCACCAGTGAAGCATAAGGCACTGAGAGAAATAAAAGGGAGTTGAGTCAAATGGATGAGCCAGACAGACCACAGTGATCTTTTCAGTGAGGTGAACAGGGGTAAAGCAGAAAGATCTCAGGACTGGCCTCACTATTGAACAGGGCTGAAGAGCCCACAGTGACAGGGTGGTGGTTCATTGCAATTTATAATGCATTAACTGCACAGCTTAGTGTTTGTAAACAAGCCAATACTCAGACAACCAGCATAACTATGAAGGAAACAATGCTACACTTCAGGTGATTTGAGAAATTGAAAAACATTATTATGTCATGTAAAATCCATTATCATAGAATCATGGAATAGTTTGGGTTGGAAGGGACCTGAAAGATCACTGAGTTCCAACCCCCTTAACATGGTAGGGACACCATCCACTAGACCAGGTTGCTCAAAGCCTCATCCAGCCTGGCCTTGAACACCTCCAGGGATGGGGCATCCACAGCTTCCCTGGGCAACCTGTTCCAGTGCCTCACCACCCTCACAGGAAAAAATTTCTTCCTAATACCTAATTTAAATCTACCTCCTTTCAACTTAAAACCATTACCCCTCCTCCTATCACTACACTCCCCAACCAAGAGTGCCTCCCCATCTCTCCTGTAGCCCCCTTTAAGTAATGGAAGGCTGTTATTAAGTCTCCTCAGAGCCTTCTCTTCTCCAGGCTGAACAACCCCAACTCTCAGCCTGTCCTCATAGGGGAGGTGCTCCAGCCCTCTGATTAATTTTGTGGCTCTCCTCTGGACTCTCTCCAACAGGTCCATGTCTTTTTTACGTTGGGGGCCCCACATCTGAACACAGTACTGCAGGTGGGGTCTCACGAGAGCAGAGTAGAGGGGGAGAATCACCTCCTCCAACCTGCTGCTAATGCTTCTCTTGATGCAGCCCAGGACACGGTTGGCTTTCTGGGCTGCAAATGCACATTGCCAGGTCATGTTGAGCTTCTCATCAACCAACACCCCCAAGTCCTTCTCCTCAGGGCTGCTCTCAAGCCATTCTCCTTCCATCCTGTATGTGTGCTTGGGGTTGTCCTGATCCACATGCAGGACCTTGCACTTGGCCTTGTTGAACTTCATGAAGTTTGCACGGGCCCACCTCTCAAGCCTGTCCAGGTCCCTCTGGATGGCATCCCTTCCCTCCAGTGTGTCCACCACACCACACAGCTTGGTGTCATCAGCAAACTTGCTGAGGGTGCACTCCATCCCACTGTCCGTGTCTCCAACAAAGATGTTAAAGAACTCTGGTCCCAATACCAACCACCTAAGGAACACCACTCATCACCGGTCTCCATTCGGACACTGAGCCATTGACTGCAACTCTGCATGTGACCATCTAGCCAATTCCTTATCTAGTGGGTGGCCAACCCATCGAATCTGTATTTTTCCAGTTTGACCACCAGGATGTTATGCGGGACTGTGTCAAACACTTTGCAGAAGTCCAAGTAACATCAACAACTTCACCTGACCTATTTGTTTAACTCCCTATTTTTTTCAGTAAAATGTATGGGCATTACTAGAATGCATCTTATCCCAGTGAAGGGATCTAAAACAAGTCAGATGAGTCACAGTATGAGTGCCTGTTCCCTTGAACAGCTGTCAAAGGGACCCTGGGTGAGCAGTTCAGGTACAGACATCTAGTGTGTAAATAACAGAGGAGGTGATACCCATCAGGAAGGACCGTGACACTAGTAGCTAGGGAAAAAAAATAAATAAAAAAAAGGAGCATCATGAGTAATAAAATCTATAGGAAGTAGGATGGACAGATCTCCACATGACAACAAGAGTTATGTCAAGGAGCAAATCCAGGAAAGAAAGTTCCTGTTGAAGTTCTGGAGTAGCTGATGGACAGGAGCTCAACTCACAGATGCCAAAAGCAGCAAATGGCCAATAAAACTTCATGTCAGGCAGCAGTGACAGAAAGGAAATGAAGAGCCTACCAAAATGTTCAAAGAAAAATGGGAAATGGAAAACATGGGATAAAATTGAAAGATACCCCTCTGCTGAAACCAGGGAGAGTGGACATACCTTCTCTTTTACCTCTTGCAGGAAAATTATTTGTGCTCTTCTGTCAGGTTTACTGAGAAGGAGAAAGTAAAAGGGCCAGAGCACCTCTGCCTTGCCAGCACTGCCTGGTGAAATGGCTAAAGTCACAAGCACAGGGCAGAGTGGCAACTCCGACATTGTGCAACTTCCCTTCCAATAATGCTGCTGCTTCTAGTCTGTAACCAATGGTCACTTTAATAACAGCCTCAGCTATCTGATTTGCCCTAAATCTCCCATAGTCAAAGGGAGTATTTTTTTCCTTTGGCTTTCTCCATGGTCAACTACATTATTTCTGTAATAGCAGTCCTTATCAAAATCCCAATTGTGATCTAAATATTCTGTCACTGTCATGCCCTTCTTTGCTTATGTGCGTTTATTTCACATCCTTAACATTAATCAAATGCAGAGAACTGTTTTTTTTCTCGGATTTGTTCCTTTCTTTTTTTTTCCCCAGTAATTGCAGTAGGATTAACTGCATTGTTAAAGTTAGAGTTCTGAATACAAATAAGAGGGCTTTTCCCTTTCTCTTCCCTGACTACATTTCTATTACTGCAATCACAAGTATTGTTAACAACATTAAAGCCCACAGCAGATGTGAACCAGGCTATAGTGAGAGAATATTTTGACTCCACAAAAAGGTTCAGTGCTGAAACATAATGTTCTTGCTTCCCAGCGATTACATGGCAAACTAACATGCACTTTTGAAAGTTAATATCCAATTTTCTAGATGTCTGCTGCCAATTTGTTTTCATTCTACCTCAATATGGTAAGCAATGAGGAGGGATTTTTCAAAGATTACTACTGGGCTCATTACTGTTGCACTAGTAGTTCTGGAAAACAAAATACCAAAACTCAGCTGATGTTGACATGGTTATACAACAGAATGGGCTGCCCAGAACTCAGAGCCTGGAACGAGCTCCTGGAGGAGACCTTGGGCTCGTACTCTGCAACTTAAATAACTCCAACTTGTCTTTTATGCTATGGTCTTAGTTTTGTTGTAAAACTGGATTTATGTTAGGAGCTGAAGGGCTATGTGATCTTTAACCTCTCTTTTTGCCCAGTGTTTGGAATGCAAACTAGGCCAGGAGTGACAACTGAAAGCTGCTGCCATCTGATGGCTGCTAAGGAACCTCTGCAAAACAAGCTGCCTGCAAGCAGATGCAGATCCTACAAGGCAGTTACCACCACCGGCACAAACCAGGTTCCTTTCAAGAATGCATAGCAGAGGGTATCAGCAATTTAATGGTCCTTGCAGCCTGGGCACTGCTGCCTGCAGACTCCTGATACTCACATGTACCTTGTGTAGCATCTGTCCTCTCTCCCTGCTCTGCTGTCAGGCAGGCAATGAATAAAAAAAAAAAAGGGGGTTAGCTTATGTAGCACTGCAGGAATTACTGATATATTTGTACTTTCAGAGCGATTTGCCTCCACCAGGGGAGACAAACCAGGCTGGTTTCAGGACAGAAGAAAGAAGATTCACTTTTCCCTGGAAGATTCCCTGCAAAAAGTGGACGTTGGTTTGGCCCCTTCTGTTGATAGAGGTGATTTACTAAATATGACCTGAATTTCAAGTTGACAAAGTCTTTGAAGTTTTATATCATATGTAATATTTTGCTTCAACTATATTCCAGTTCTTATCCATTCTTAATAATTCAATCAGCATAATATCCATCTGAAATGTGCCTCAACCTTTCAAGGTTGAGGTTAGGACAACCATGATTAACCAGCAGCCAATAAAGAGTAGGGAGAATTAAAGAAAAAAACCAAAAAGTGACAGAAACCCATTAAAAATCTGCAAACCTGCATGAAAGAATTGTATGAAAATTGGTCCGTTTCAGCCATAAAAAGCATTCTGTAATACCTTCTCTACCATACAGTTTATACCCATATGGCTATAAGCTAAACATGTTCAGTAGCCCTGAAATCCTGATTCTTTTTCTAATTAAGGAAAAGAGCTTTCTAGGGATATCTACAGAATAATAAAAGATGCTCTGGGAAGATGCCAAATTATAGTGGAAATATATTTGTTCCCAGTGTGAGCAGAAGCACTTGAGAGCCTAGTTGCTTAGAGGAACAGAGATATCAGATGCTGGCATGAAATCTTTCTGTATTCCTTCAGATAATTCAGCAACCCTAGATATTTTACTCTAGGCCAGTTCTTTGAAACAACACTCAAATCTAACAAATATATTAAAGTCCTCTGTAAAGGAATACTGATATGACCACAAGCAACCCAGGTATTGTGTTTAGAGGGGATACTTTCCTAATTTTCAGGCTGAGCTGAGCCAGCTGAACATGTGCACACTCCTCATTCCGCTGCAAAGCAAACCAGCACTGATGGGTCTCTTCCCAGTTTTGACAACATGATTTTTGCAAATTCTCACCCACCTTACTTATGATACGGGTGTATAATAATCTATTCATTTGTGTAAGATAGGAGATCTAGATCAAGCAGAAGTGATTGTGAAGGACACAAAACACATTTGTAGCTGGCAATGGAAGATCTGGGAACTGAAATGTCTGACTTCCATCTTAGCAAAATTTCTTTAACTGGACCAGTATGTAACAAAGACCATCTTCCTAATTCCATATTTACCTATCTCCACTCATTTCCCTCCTCACCCCAGAGTGTATTTTATAACCTTAAGCTTGGAACATAAGTACAGTAAACATCCAAATACATGCGCTGGAAGGATAAAGGAAATACAATGATGGTTGCCTGAAAAGGGGGAGGAAATGAATGATCCTCACAAACAGTAGTATTAAACCTTTGATGAGGTAATTAATAACATTTTAAAAGCTCTTCCACTCACAGTACATTTGTTTCTGTAGTTGTGATACACTAGGAAATTCAGTGTTCAATTGCCCTGAAACTCATTCACAATCCCTTGGTAGCAGCTAAGTAATTCCTGCACATTCCCAAAGACAGAAAACATTTTTAACCTATATTTCCATATTAATCCAGTAATGCTTCCATACCATTTCAGGGAAAATGCTGCTTACTCTGCAAGGTCAGTGCCCAGAGAGCAGCCCAGAAATGACGACACATAAATGTACTCTCTGCCCCTGTGCACTACTTCTCTTGTTCTTACCATTCCAGCACATCCTAAAAACAGATGACTTGCTGAGTCCCAAGAGTCAGAGTGTGAATTATGCAAATACCTAAGGCTTTTTATTAAGGGTGGAGGAGAAATTCTTCTTCCAAGTAAATTCTTACTGCTGTGTTTGTTCGCATTTTTTTCACAAGTTCATCAGGATGATTTCTTTTCTATCAAGCTTTTTTTCAAAACGGAAGGGAACAGGAAACCTGTGGTTGCTGATCAGTGAAAACAGCCTATTTAAGACATCTCCTTCTATTTCCAGAACTTCTACTAAGCAAGAAATCTTTACTTGTCTCTCTGTCAAACCCATGAGTTAATTTTAGAGCTGTTGTCCTGGAACTCCCTCAATGCTGGAGTTCATCAACAGCAAATATAAAGCTAAGGAAAAAAAACATTCTTCTATGGGAACTATGCTGTGCACTTAATGGATCCCCTGGCAGCATTTATATGACCTAGGTTAGGCAAAGTCAGCGACTCTATCACTGGAAAGAGGACATGCCTAGGTAGCTAAACTGTTACTCTGTGACCTGTACAATGGAAAAGACACGCCCCCACAGAGTAGGCTAAATGCCTTTTTTTTTTTTTTTTTTTAATTCAGAGAGCTTCAAGCACTTCAGCAGCTATATCTTGCCACTGTAATCTAGACAGCACTCTTTGATGTCAGGTAACTACTTTTCTTTCGCATGTCTACCCCTCCAGGGCAGAAGTTCTCAATTCTTTGGTCCATGGAGTACGAGGCATGTCTCAGTTGTCAGTTCCTGATATTTTGTACAAACTGCTTCCTACCCCAGATGGCTAACTGTAGTACAAATGTTTTGATTGATTTATCTAATAGTCAAGTGGTTAAAACCTCTACTTTCTGCTCACAAGTACTTCATTCTGAGCTTTTGCTTCAGCTTTTAGTGAATTTCAACCAGACCGGTGGGAGCCATCAATTCTGGGAACCCTCCAGAGAGAATGAAGGAGAGGAAGTGCCACAATCCCTGGCCACCACCCAAAAATCAATGCATTATCTACTACAGCAGATAATTTCTGAATGCTTTCTTGTAAAGATTTTGTCATAGTATTTGTTTATTATAGTCAAAAACCTATTCAAATAGATCATCTGCACAATATATGACAGGATGTCAAATAAGTCTGTGATAGCAGATATTAAACTGTACCCGAAAAAGTTTCCCTTTCAGAGAAAAAAGTTTCTCTGTGTATTGAGCTACAAATTATGAGATGAAAATATTTCCAGGGAGAAAATATATTACGGTTGTCACATAAACAGGCACTACAGTGTGACTACCAAAGATGAGGTGTGGCATCCACGTGTTCAGGTTCATTGAAAAAGCAGTTCATGAAAGGAAAAGCTGAAATTGCCTTTCACTTCTACCTGTGCAAATGAGGAAAAGTCCATGTAAATGAAGTATTGTACTTCTGTCTATAATAAATGTGAGAGCAGAATAAAGCACAAGATGTGCCCCTCCCCAGATGAAGATGTTTTAAGAGGCCTGTGAGCTTTTTATCTCCCTCATATACACTTACATTTTTAATGCCACAAGGCATACAATAAATAAAAGTTTCTTATATATGCAATTATAGCATTTTGAAGAGTTTGTTCAGCAGCTGTTGAAAGTAAGTATCACCCACTCTGGGCAATTAAATTTCACAGCTCAAAACGACAGAAGGAGCATTCTCCATTAACACAAGCAGTGATCTGAATTTAGAAATTATTTTTGCTATAGGAAAACTGGAAAGGCCATTGTCACTTGCCAAATACTATTATTACTTTTAAAATAAATATTAATTAATGTTATATACTAAAGGGTCAAAGAAGTGCTGAAACTATAAACTGCTTCACTTAGCTGTGTTGCATATTTATTTAGGTTTTCAGGAACAAGGACTTTCCTTTGGTCACATTTTTGTACCCTTTCCAGTACAACTGAGCTCTAGTACCTGTCAATAGGCCCCATAGTCTATTACAAGATTGATTCTTTTTCCAATATAATGATAGAAAAGCTAGTAGGGCTATTGTGTTTTCTCAGTTGTAATTTTCACAACAGAACAGGAACTTAAATGAAACTGTCTAGACCCCAACAANTGATCTGAATATAGAAATTATTTTTGCTATAGGAAAACTGGAAAGGCCATTGTCACTTTCCAAATACTATTATTACTTTTAAAATAAATATTAATTAATGTCATATACTAAAGGGTCAAAGAAGTGCTGAAACTATAAACTGCTTCACTTAGCTGTGTTGCATATCAGAAAATTTATTTAGGATTTCAGGAACATGGACTTTCCTTTTGTCACATTTTTGTACCCTTCCCAGTACAACTGAGCTCTAGTACCTGTCAATAGGCCCCATAGTCTATTACAAGATTGATTCTTTTTCCAATATAATGATAGAAAAGCTAGTAGGGCTATTGTGTTTTCTCAGTTGTAATTTTCACAACAGAACAGGAACTTAAATGAAACTGTCTAGACCCCAACAACATTCCCACCCTCCCTAAATCACAGGTTGTCTAAATATTATATATTGTTTAAAATTATTTTGTTGATCAGGAAAACAAAGTCACCATATGTTTTGCATATTCCATAGATCTCCAGAGGGTGCAATTAACAATGTACTGTAATTACATGATGTACAAAATTGACTTTATTTACATTAATTACATAAAACCATAATTAATAAAGGAGAAGGTAGCAGAGATGCTTTCTGGCATCAGCTACTATCTTGTCATCCACAAAGACACATGCAATATCTGCCCAGCTTTGTGTACAGTGTAGGTGAATAAATAGTGTCACATAATTTCTTGGAAAATATTTAAGCCATGCACAAAAAACACAGCATGCACAGTTTGAGTCACAGGCAAGGTGAGATCTTCAACATAAAGCTACCCTAAAAGTAAAAATAAGGTAAAGGATCTCAGCCATTGCTCAACCCCAGAGGGGAAAAAAAGAAAAAGAAGTATAGAGAATTATAGAAGGTCTCTCCTAACTGGCTACCCATAAATCAGGAATGGCAAAGCCCATCAGTGGTAGAGACTGCACAAGCAGAGTAACATGTGCTCCAAACCCAGGGTGATACTGGGAGTCCTGAGCTTCATGAACTGCTGTGGGGAATAGGCTCTGATGAGATGGAAGTGTTTAGCACTTTATTCCTCTAAATTTTTTCTCTAGTTTTGCTTTCCATAGGCTGAAAAGATAACCTGGAATATATAAGGAGGAACCAGGATACCTAATGTTAGTATACCTGGGCCTCTCCATCGCTTCTGCAGGAAACTGTGTGCCAGTATTTGGTAAGAAGAGTTTGGTTCACTTGCCCTGGGCAAGAAGAGCTCATCACCCTCCCAACCTTAAATTCCAGAGCAATTCCAGCTCCTAAATTGGGTACCTGTGGCACATCATCTGAATATAGCCTTTTGTTCCCACTCTTAGCACACCTTCAGATGAACATGCTTTCAGTTAATGTCTGCAATGCACTCTGGCACTGCCTGCCCATGGCAGTACAGGGAGAAATGTTCTCTGTTGTACTATTTTACATCTTAATCTTACAATTTATACTTTTTTCCATCTGTTGTGCACTGGGCATAAAGATCAAACCCAAAATACTTAATTTCTTACAAGAGAATTCTTTTTTGTGCTTTCCCTATAATTTCAGGCTAATAGCTCTTCTGCAAAATTTACTGGTGCATTCTCCACGTGCTGTCTTAGGCTTTGCATACATAAGTCTTATCTCTGTTAATGGTGTTGGGAAGGATGGGCATAAATCCCGACACAAAGAGATGAAATAATGGGACTCTTAAGGTTTATTTATTTCACAGTGGAAAACATGTTATAGTTGTTGCAATAATCTCTACAGTTCTGATTTGGTATATGAAAGAAACAAGTATTCCATATATTGCTGTGTAACTTCATGTAATGATTACTGTAAACCCCAGAAAACCCTTGCTATCAAAAATTTTTGATGCATTTCAAGTGGCTCTTATCCATTATATATTTTGACTGGTAATTAATACTCCTTTTTTTTTGCATACATACAACCTCCTTTCTTTGTACAGTCTTTCATACAGTCTAGATACAGTGTATACCATTTTAGGTTAATAAAATTAGACTCCTGTAATTATTCTTCACAGAAGCCAGTGACAGTATTAATCATTCCTTCAAATTGTTCTTCTAGACAATGTAATGTTCTTCCAGTAAAATGTACAAGATGTTCTTACTGAGCATTTCATTAACTAGTTCCCTTCATGCTCTTTGGAGTGTGTTTACTATGGCATCTGTGTATATGTAAAATATTTAGAGATTTACTTTAAATTCTTCATATGCTGGTGTTGATATATATAGATTTTCCACCTTCGTTTTACTACTGCTAAACCCTGTCTATGCATTATCCCATAGGTGTGTAGCCTTGTTTTGAATTTCTACTATAATCTACCTATTTCTTTCCTATGTGATCAGCTGAAAAATGTGGGTCAAGGGTAAATCTTAGCCTAGTAGCAGTGAGCAGTGAAAGCTGAACCTCTCTATCTGGTGTCTGTAATCACGTGAGCTGAAACTGCTGTGGATCAGGTGCCAATTCTATTTGAATATTTGGAGAATCAGCAAAGGGAACTTGCTGCTAGCTGATAAACATTTGTTAACTGCAGTGGTTAATTTTTAACTCTAGGAGGAGGTCTAAAGGTATAGCAAGTTATTAAACCCCCGTTTTTTTAAAGTAAAATGCTTTTCTGGTTTTCAGTAGCTGATGACAGCAAATCAATACCTTAGGGTATGTTCATATATTCATGGATTCAGCAAACACATTTTCTCGAACTTTAATCTGCAGGCTACCTAACTTCCCTAGGAAATACGGTTAATAGTGTTTAGAAAAACATTGAAGCCTGAAAACATTTTCTCTTCTGAAAAACAGAGGGGTGTTACCCCCTTGCCCTCCGTTAAGATAGTTGTTCAAATATTTAAGTTTCTGAATGACCTCAGAGAGCTTAACCACTAGATTCCTCAATCCCAAGTGTGCCCCCATCTGTGTCACGGCATCCCAAATAAAGACATTTGCAGGCACTCAGAAGCAGAGAAAATTTCCAAGTTACACGTTTGCAAAGATGTGAGCTCCAAAGTGGGAAAAGGAACAGAGGATCCTTGAGAAGCAAGGCAAAAAAGCTAAAGATGCAGTCAGAAGAAGTGCAGAGCATCTCTGCACCTGACAGGGATAAAGGAACACCTGAACTCACTGCCCATGGGAAAAGAGGGTGTCTCTCAGAGCTCCATCCCCACCCGTGCATGATGGTGGAAGGTACATGGCCACAGCAGCACCCACAGGGCACAGCACCCCTGTCAGACAGTTCCCCTTGCTGGCTGTTCTTACCTCTATGACAGCTTATCAGCAAAACATCTGCCCAGGCAGTCCACCCCGCATTTTCATCACTGGGGCTTGTATCGGGGAAATGGATGCTGCAGGTCCGAGACACTGCAGAATAAGGGGATGCCAGGGTCCGTCCATGCCATGTCACCCTGACATAGAGATGCAGGGCACCACCTGAAGCTTGGCTTGGTTAGAAAGCCCCAGTGACACCGGGAATTTTAGCATGTCAGGCATGATTTAGGCAATATACCAAAACTGTCACAGAGTTTGAGTAGGGTGGGAGCACCTCTATCACCAAGCAGGGTGGTTTGGAGAAAGCTTGAGGCTTTATGGTACCTGCTAAGGGAGGCTGCAGGAAGCGGGAAGAAAGGACCTGAGACATATACCAGTGTAGAGAGGACCCAGCAGCAGTCATGCTGTGGATTGCCATCTGGGACGTAAGTAGAGTGAAGGTATTTCCACTGTAAGGCAGGATTTCATAGGATTGGATTTAATCTGCATGATCTGATTTGCATAGGTGGTGAAATCCTACTACTCTTTTTGGCTTCAATATTTAGATCAGGGATATTATATTAGACTATGTGACAAGCTATAGACTGAAAAACACAGAATTTGTAACAACCATTTTCCAGAACTCTCCTTTCATGCAAATGATTATTTTGATATACCTACATAAAAAGAGCCATCTCCATAGAAACCTCCTGAACCTTATGTCTTAAATAACTACTTTAAAGAGCTTATCTTGAGAGTTATTGAGGACACTCAGCTCTTGCTGTCTCCTAAAATAGCAATAACTCCAGAAACTGCAGTGCTATTTTCCACTGTGTATTGACAAAAGTATAGCCATTCAACTCAGATTAATGTAAGGAGTTCAATATTTAAAGAAACTGAAAAATAAATCCCGTTACATATCCAATTCTTCTTTTGCTTATTTTGTATAATTTTTCATCTGAGCACAGTCAGATAATGCACATACAAACAAGTGATTTTCCACTGAATTAAACATCAGATATTGGTCTCAGACAGTCAACTCTTTGTAGTCAATGGAGAAAATCACATACTTGCAGACAAATATTTATTCTGCCTGGTTCAGATACTTTGCACAGACTATCAGGGAGGCCTCGGTGAGTAACAACGACTGAGATGCCTGACTTCTGGATGACAAAAGTTAGGTGGGATGAATTCTGTTTCTTGTGCTAGGCAACTGTTAGAGCCACAGCCTCTGTGATCCTAAAACCAACATAAGGCATCCAGCTGACACTTGATTCCTATAAAAATCCAGTAAACAAAAGGTCTTTGTTAATTATGTGTAAAATTGTCTTCAAATACCAGTAGTAAATACATGTGGTAAGTAGACAGGAGTCTTTACAAATCTTTTCTGTAGAAAGATCTTTTATGAGATCTTTCCTTGGTTATGGGAAAATGAAACAGCTTATTCAAATCCTTTGTTTATCGATTATTAATATATACGCCTTGAAATCAGTAGGAATTTAAGTGCCTCCTGACAGCAAGGTAATGTAACACGTGACATAACACAGTGCTCAGTACTATGAGGTATCACAAGGCAAAGTGCTGAGTGCCTTTCGTTCCTGTTGGCTTAAGCAGGGCATGACTGAGTGTTAATGGGGCTTGGAGTCCTCCAAGCTCAGCTCTCAGGGTGCCTCTCCAGCAAACTCACTGGGGATGTGCCTACACAAGAATTGACTAGAAATAGCAGGAGAGCATTTGCTTCTATAGAGATTGGGAAGACCTGTTAGGAAAAAAACTTTTATCTCTCCAAATGCCACTTCATGCTTTGGTCAGTAGCTTTATAACATCCTATGTTACTCCCACTATGATACTAAATGCTGTTAGCGCAATATGTCTTTGCTAAATGCAGTGCCAGGCAGTGCCAGTCACAGTAAGTTAAAACCAAAAACCGCGCTTTCAATTACCATTTGTAACTCTGTTAGCAAGTGTCACCTATTATTACTGATACCAGGTGACTATTCCCAAGCTCCTCAGCTACTCTGAGAGTTTCTTCTTTCAAATTGGAAATTTTCCTTAGCCTGAGAGCAGGCTGTGTAATGCTAAAGTCAAATCTCACAATGCAAACTGCCTGAACAGAGGCAAGACTGAGCAAAAAGGGTGGCGTTATGCACCACTGGACAATAGGTACAGAAGAAAAGATAACCTGGGCTGTATTTACTGCAACAGCTTCTCCCTGGTTCTTGGGAGGCCTAGAGTTGTTTGAGAGCATCATGCCTTAATGATAATCTCGATTGGATCACAAGCAATGCTTCTCATGCTTTGGGACCGGAGCCAGTATGTCTCTGAGGTGATGCTCTGTGCTGTGTAGATTTACTGGCAAAGGTCAGCTTTAGTTTTAGTTTTAGATCTGTGCTCCATATCCACAGCAATGTGTAAACATGCCTGAAGCTTTGCAAAACATTCATGGGCCAAGTGATAGCAACACAGGATCACGGAATACTTTTTTCTGGAAGAGACCTCTGGAGGTCATTTAGTCCCAGTGCTGCTCAAAGAAAAGCTAATTTCAAAGCTTTAAGCAAGTTGTTCAGATCTATGTCCAGTGGATTGTTTAAAAAAATACCAAGGATGGAGATTGTAAAGCCTCTCTGAACGACAAGTTCCAGTTCATGATGACTTTTACTGTGACATTTCCATTTCAAAATAATTAAATTAATAATAATAATAATAATAATAATAATCTTCTTTACTAGCTACCTCCACAAAACAAAAGCAAATAAAATTTTCATTTCAAACCAGCTCTATTGCCCACTCACAAAAATCTATGCAGCTTAATCCTGAAGCAGCTAAAAACAATGTAATACTCTGTATCAAGGGACAAATAACAAGATTTGCAGTTAGAATTGAAGACTATCTCAGATTTACTTCTGAGCAAGGATTTCCCTCGGACGTAGTCCTAAAGTCATTACTCAGGAATGCTTCCCCTGGTGACAACGTCCCAGAACAACTACTATCAAGCTGCCTGGAAGGCAAGTGGAGAGTTTGTGCCATGCTGCCATGAGGCCTAAAAAGAGAGCAATAAAGCAGATGTCTGCTCAGGATTAGAGGGCACTGGAGAAGCAAGTGTTGGTGATGAGTATGCAGGAGCTTATCCCTGTAATATCCAAGCAACTTTGGAGCATATGATCATTTACTGCTGCCTTTATTTTAAAGGATGCAATAAAACGTGCACTTAATTAGGTGGAGGTTTTTTTAATTAACTTGTGATTTGACTGTCTGGGGCTTTTCAAGGATTTCACTGACAGGCCCATTTCAAGAAAGTATTGAGCACTGGTTGTTTGGAATGACCCAGCCCTTTCTAGTTGTTGGCAGTTATACATCCAGAAACACTGTTCACTTTATTTACTGAGAGAATTTAGCTTGTAGGCATAACAATACACATCGATTTGTAGAAATATTACTCTCACTGGGTAGCATTGCCCTCTATGAGTAACTTCAGGCATCATTTCCCACAAACAGCCCCTCTTTTGACCCAGCAGATAGCAGGTTTCCATAATGACCCGCAACTCCAGTTAATACGTAACATAACATGTGTAACAAGAGACTAAGGCATAAAGGGGAAAGGCTAGATCTGCTTCAGAAAAGCTTTGATGATGTAGTTTTGACAATCTGCTCTACTGTCTTGGAAGTGCATATGCACACTAAATTGTACTTTCCAATTCCATTAAGGCTGTGTTAAAATTAGTATGAATAAGTTTTAATTACCAAGGCCAAAAAGGGTGTGTTGTTCTTAATGCTTTGCCTAGCCACATCAGTGTTTTATGTATGACTTTAAACCCTGAAAAGATGTCTTTTGCATCATCCCAAAGAAAATGCAGGAAGATGGTAGGATAGGCAGACACCGTTTTCTGCAAACCAAAGGTGATCTTCATGTAATACCACTGCTTATTTTCTCCCTTCTACCTGCTGGCTGTCTCTACCTTTTGCGAGATGACAAACTGTGAAGGGTAGGAACTATGCCTTTCTCATATTTTTGTTTTCTACTTAACACAGCAGGAGCCAGGGGCCTCTAGATGCTACCACAAAATGGTACTGATAAACACTTGTTTGGATATCAAGAAATGTGACAGCAGTAAACACATTTTAAAATCTTTTGCCCTGCAGATAGAATACATGTTTACTCGTCTCAACAGAGCATGTTAGCTGAGGTTCAGTGACTCACTAAACTGCAGTCACGTGGGCTCTTTGTGAGCTTAGAGTATGGACAGAGGTTGCTTGCGTCTGCCTGCAGTGCATGCATGGATGTACCCCTGGTCCTTTGTGGGTCTCGGTCTAAATTCGAGAGCTGCACAAATAATGGATCTTTTTCAGAATGCTTGCTGAGTCAAAAAGTGTGTATGTCGTGGAGGGGGAGAAGCCACCAAAGTGCGAGCAATGTTATTTCATTCTGCTTTAGTGTGACATGTTTCATTTAAGGGGAACCCTTCAAGTCAAGTGGCCTTATTTCTGACAGTTTTGGGGAGATTTCCTGCTTTTGCAGGGTAAAGGCTCTGGCCAGACAGCAGCAGCAGAAGTGTCCATAATTGCATGTTGCAAACAGGACCAGCTACTGGCGTTGCAAGAGGAGTCCGGATAGCTGAGCTTCATGTTGGGTCAGAAAAGTTGTGAAGTGCAGCTGGCACCGCAGCAGCAGCTCTTCTGTTCCACCAGCTGCATCCCACCAGCACTTCACATTGCTGCAGTGTNGCTGCTCAAAGAAAAGCTAGTTTCAAAGCTTTAAGCAAGTTGTTCAGATCTATGTCCAGTGGATTGTTTAAAAAAATACCAAGGATGGAGATTGTAAAGCCTCTCTGAACGACAAGTTCCAGTTCATGATGACTTTTACTGTGACATTTCCATTTCAAAATAATTAAATTAATAATAATAATAATAATAATAATAATCTTCTTTACTAGCTACCTCCACAAAACAAAAGCAAATAAAATTTTCATTTCAAACCAGCTCTATTGCCCACTCACAAAAATCTATGCAGCTTAATCCTGAAGCAGCTAAAAACAATGTAATACTCTGTATCAAGGGACAAATAACAAGATTTGCAGTTAGAATTGAAGACTATCTCAGATTTACTTCTGAGCAAGGATTTCCCTCGGACGCAGTCCTGAAGTCATTACTCAGGAATGCTTCCCCTGGTGACAACGTCCCAGAACAACTACTATCAAGCTGCCTGGAAGGCAAGTGGAGCGTTTGTGCCATGCTGCCATGAGGTCTAAAAAGAGAGCAATAAAGCAGATGTCTGCTCAGGATTAGAGGGCACTGGAGAAGCAAGTGTTGGTGATGAGTATGCAGGAGCTTATCCCTGTAATATCCAAGCAACTTTGGAGCATATGATCATTTACTGCTGCCTTTATTTTAAAGGATGCAATAAAACGTGCACTTAATTAGGTGGAGGTTTTTTTAATTAACTTGTGATTTGACTGTCTGGGGCTTTTCAAGGATTTCACTGACAGGCCCATTTCAAGAAAGTATTGAGCACTGGTTGTTTGGAATGACCCAGCCCTTTCTAGTTGTTGGCAGTTATACATCCAGAAACACTGTTCACTTTATTTACTGAGAGAATTTAGCTTGTAGGCATAACAATACACATCGATTTGTAGAAATATTACTCTCACTGGGTAGCATTGCCCTCTATGAGTAACTTCAGGCATCATTTCCCACGAACAGCCCCTCTTTTGACCCAGCAGATAGCAGGTTTCCATAATGACCCGCAACTCCAGTTAATACGTAACATAACATGTGTAACAAGAGACTAAGGCATAAAGGGGAAAGGCTAGATCTGCTTCAGAAAAGCTTTGATGATGTAGTTTTGACAATCTGCTCTACTGTCTTGGAAGTGCATATGCACACTAAATTGTACTTTCCAATTCCATTAAGGCTGTGTTAAAATTAGTATGAATAAGTTTTAATTACCAAGGCCAAAAAGGGTGTGTTGTTCTTAATGCTTTGCCTAGCCACATCAGTATTTTATGTAGGACTTTAAACCCTGAAAAGATGTCTTTTGCATCATCCCCAAAAAAATGCAGGAAGATGGTAGGATAGGCAGGCACCATTTTCTGCAAACCAAAGGTGATCTTCATGTAATACCACTGCTTATTTTCTCCCTTCTACCTGCTGGCTGTCTCTACCTTTTGCGAGATGACAAACTGTGAAGGGTAGGAACTATGCCTTTCTCATATTTTTGTTTTCTGCTTAACACAGCAGGAGCCAGGGACCTCTAGATGCTACCACAAAATGGTACTGATAAACACTTGTTTGGATATCAAGAAATGTGACAGCAGTAAACACATTTTAAAATCTTTTGCCCTGCAGATAGAATACATGTTTACTCGTCTCAGCAGAGCATGTTAGCTGAGGTTCAGTGACTCACTAAACTGCAGTCACGTGGGCTCTTTGTGAGCTTAGAGTATGGACAGAGGTTGCTTGCGTCTGCCTGCAGTGCATGCATGGATGTACCCCTGGTCCTTTGTGGGTCTCGGTCTAAATTCGAGAGCTGCACAAATAATGGATCTTTTTCAGAATGCTTGCTGAGTCAAAAAGTGTGTATGTCGTGGAGGGGGAGAAGCCACCAAAGTACAAGCAATGTTATTTCATTCTGCTTTAGTGTGACATGTTTCATTTAAGGGGAACCCTTCAAGTCAAGTGGCCTTATTTCTGACAGTTTTGGGGAGATTTCCTGCTTTTGCAGGGTAAAGGCTCTGGCCAGACAGCAGCAGCAGAAGTGTCCATAATTGCATGTTGCAAACAGGACCAGCTACTGGCGTTGCAAGAGGAGTCCGGATAGCTGAGCTTCATGTTGGGTCAGAAAAGTTGTGAAGTGCAGCTGGCACCGCAGCAGCAGCTCTTCTGTTCCACCAGCTGCATCCCACCAGCACTTCACATTGCTGCAGTGTTAGTGCAGCACTTCGGGAATTCCTCATGTTCCCAGTGTAGATGTGACCAAGGACAGAGGGTCTCAGCCTTTTCCTCTCTGTGTGGAGCAATGAGTGGTCCAAATTATGAAGTAGGAGAGCTACTGCACAGCTCATCTTTTCTTACTCTTACATCACTTTTACCTCACTCTATGCAGCTCTGGATGCTTCTACTGAGCAAGCATAACTCCAGAATAACAACTTTCTTAAAGCCCCTCAAAGATTTTTTTTTTTCTGCTTTACATTAGCAGGACAGTTTTAATATTAAAACCACTAATCGGGGCCCATTATTGCTTCATCAGCTGGTTTTCTGATAAAGCTATCACAAAATCCAGAGCTTTTTCCCAGACTCACAGAAAGGAACTCAGAAAATGCTGTTGGTCTGGCAAATTAAGCCTAATGTACCTACTGCATTCCTGATCAGCCAGTCAGATGTATCAGACACACATGCAGAAACTGCACACCACCTGTGAAACCTGGGAGTTTCATTTCAAGTGCACTCATGATACAGACTGGTTTTGAACTCATGCAATAAATTCCAGTCTTAAAAATTGTTGTATGAGCAAAAACTGTACACAGCTTGTTGAAATCGGTTTGTGGTTTAGGACAGCTCCTTGACACTCCCCTTGTCATCACTGACCTCTTTCCCTTTATCATCACTGACATCTACATACAAAAGGAGCGAAAACCAGTTCCTGACATTTTCAAGTTACTATTCTTAACAGATTGCATCGTACTTCCTACAGCCAATGTCAACTGTTTGGCCAGTCCGAGGCTGGCTCTGCCCAAGGCACCCAGGGTGGTGGAAAGACAGTGAGCTCAGCACCCAGCATGATTTGGGCATGTTACAACAAGGTGACCTGGACAACGAGCAACCAGGCAGCCAGTGTAGCTCTTCGGAAGCAGGTGGCAGCGTGATCATGTCATTTCCTTTCCACCAGCAGCCTGGCCGCTGCCCTTCATGCTAGACCAAGAGCTCTGGCTTCTGGCCAGCACAGGTTTGTGAGTTCCTACTCTAAAGGTCAAATACAGTTTCCACCAGCAAAACCCACCTCCCCTGGATCAAAAAAAAAAAAATAAAAAAAGGAGAAAAAGAAATGTATTAAGTGTGTGTGTCTCAAAGGAAACGGGCAGCTGTGTGCTAAAGGTCAAACTCCAGTTGTTGCAACTCCGTTTTGTTGCAATCCTGCAATACCAGCAAGCAGACAATCAGTGGGGAGAGACGGAAGGGTGATGTGCTTAACATTTGAGGAAACCACTAAGAAACTGCCATATAAAACAACTTGTTCCCTCAAAACTATTAATGGAACAAAAAGTGATATTACACAAATTGTACTAGAAAATGTAACAACCCAGGAAGATTTCCTCACAATCCTGTATATAACTTGCAAATTTTTAAATAGCATTGTTAAATCACTTATTCTAAGAAAACAAGCCTATATGTGATCAAATATTCACAATTTCATCACATTGTTGTTTTAGGCAATAATATTGCCCAAAACTTTATACTACAAGATTCCATGGGGTTTTTCTTTTGTAGTTTTCTCAAAATTACCAGTAAAAGTTTTCTCCTCAGAATATTTTTTTTAATTTCAGCTAATATTGTTCAACTATTTCAAACCAAAAAAAATAGATAAAAATACAAAAATGTCTGCTTACCTTTAAAAATTGTTTAAACCCCTTTACTGAAAGTTCATACCTCTGAGCAGAGTCCTAAGCATGATATAACTGTATTTGCAAGAACATACTTTTTCCCATCCAGTAAACTACCAACCCTATCTAATCTGTATTGTGTAATTACAAAATCTCGGTACAATGGAGTCTTGAAACCTAACAGAATTCTCTGAAGATTTTTATTACAATGAACACTCTCTGTCCCCTCAAATTCCCCAGATGTCAATTTTTCAGAAAACAAGTGGGGCAAAGACCTTATGAAATAATGGTTTTTTGCTTAATTAAATACAGAGTGCCATTCACACTTGCCAAAGGATTGCATGATTGAGTTAAATTCTGGCATGCAATTGTATCTTAATATCTGTTTTCTGAATGGGCTATTTTTAATAATTTTATTATTATTAAGATTGTTTGGGTAATGTGTTTGTGCTGAGCCTAAGCACAGTTACATCAGAAGCGAAACAGTTATATTTACATTGCACGATGTTGGGACATGAGAAGACACACCAGCTGGTGCCACACAAGCTAGGTCTCAAATTGGAAGCCAATTTGAGTTGTACATAACATAGAGTTATGCCAGTGCAGCTCTTCTGGGATTTACTTTTGTGTCACATCTCTACATGGTGCTGACCAGACACAGCTACACATAGCCAAAAACAATATCAAAACCAAAGTATGAGACTTGTATTAGCAGATGAAGGTAAACATATCAATGCAGGATACAGCTACACCTCTGCCTCTCAAATGTAAGCAAACCTCTTTATGTATACAGAAAAGATTATTGTTTCTTAAATCAAACCATGCAAAATTTGAAATTGGCCTTTGGGAGAAATAGGACTGGACCTTTTGAGGACACAAAAAAATAAAACACAGTCTGTAATGTAACCTCTTTCAGAATGTTAAATGACTCTTAACATCAATAGGAGTTCAGACTGCAGATATAGATCTCAAAATAATATAGAAAGTGAAAGCCTTCCCAATGTGCCTGAGAAAACTGAATAACTTTCTTTAATCAGTTAGATTATATGCTACTGCTAGAACAAGTGTGGTCCAAGCCACATGACTACTGTCGTCTCAACAGACGAATGGATGAATGAATGAATGAGTGAATGAGTGAGTGAGTGAGTGAGTAAATCATTACAAGGTCTATTACGAGCAGACTCAGTGTTTCAACAAAGCCTGGAAACAGTCTGAGATTTCTTATGTACCTGATTACCATTAAAATGAAAAAGCAGCTGTGCAGACAGTCTTTTACAGGAAGCTTTTCCCAAGAATGTTTACTTTTATATTTAAGGTTAATTAGCAAATTCAGCTCACTGTGTGTTTTTATCAGCAGTGAAATTGTGTCTGTAAATAAATGTGAGAAAACCCCCCAAAACTTTGATCCTTGAAATGTATTTGAGAGAATTTCATCCAAATTAAAGGTTTGACAGATATTTGAAGATGTCATCTTCATAAAGTCTCTATGTTAAAGTAAAATAGGTATTTCAGATGTTACCTCTTGCTTTGCCATACCATAATTATGCAACTCAGCCTTTCTGGATGGGCTTCTTTGGCTTTGTTCTGTCTGTGCCTTTGCCATGGGTCATATTTTGGCGTGGGTCAAAGACATGGATCAAAAGGTCTTTGAGACACGACACTGGTTCTTGAAATTGGCTGAAAATGGTCAATAGACTCATTAATGGTGTAATACCATAAAACCAATTTCTTAGGCTAAACTGTTGAGACTGAAACAGACTAAAGATGCATATATGTGCATACATTCCTCGTCCTTAAAAGGGTTTGAGGCAGAGAAAGGCCCTAATCCTCAGTCTCTGTTTGTGACACTCAGAAGGCAGAGGTCTTTGTGTCCCAGTCATTCTGGAATGCAGGAGAAGATCTGCATTTCCTGAGACAGACACTCACTGACTTTGAGGATGGTCCATACTACAGTGCTTATTCAGGTATCTACTTTGAATTTAGAGTAAGAAAACAAAACTCACAACATGAAGGCATTTTTAATTTTGTTCTTCCCAATAGTTCTAAAATTTCCAGATGACAGACCAAATGTTATGTTGAGGGAACCCAATGGTACAGAGTTCCCAGATTTAGTCTCAGTTTCTGAACAATAGCTGAAACATTTCCTTTATATGGAGGTACCTGTGCAGAGAAATATGAACACATACATTTAATACAATGCTCCTTAGAATCACACAGATGGTAAGAGCTGTCTACTTAATCGTTACAAAGGTCACATTGTTTTTATATTACCAGATATTTCGAACAAAAGGCTTAGAAATTTGCACAAATTTCACCAGTTACATTGTCTGAATTAAATAAAAAGCCAATATTATTTCCCTATAAATATTACAATCTGTAGTAACATTAGGTAAAATGTTACTCCTGGAGAGCAGTTAGCCACTTTGAATAGCAGAAGTTGCGACAAGTAGCACCAATTCTGTATACTAGTTATGGAAATGCTCAGCTCACTATGCGACTATGGTTACTTGACTGAAATGCAGCAGTGATCAACAACTGTTTTCTTCTGGAACATCATCAACTTCATTTTGAAAAGATACTTCTTAAAATCCTTAAATTTTAAATATGCTTTTCTACAAGTGTAATCATTGCTAGTTTTCATCTGCTTTGTGTTCATTAAATGAAAAGAATTTAATAAAATCACTTTTCATGACTCTTTCTGTTCTGAGAACAAGGAAGTCTTATAGTTGTGAAAAAGGTCAAGGGCCTCCTTAGTCTTCAGCACCTAACACATCAAGTGACACTCCCCTGATCACAAGATTAAATCAAGTCACAGGATGTGTGCCCTACGGATATTGGTTAAACTATTCTGGAGCCAAGTGGATTAGACTGGCATCCTGCATTTTACTTGAAAGTGTACTATGCCAGAAAGGTCAACAATGTTTCAAGGAAGTTGTTAATTGAAATCAACCAAATGAGACAACTCTCTTCCTAGAGGAAAAGTTTGTCCAGCCCTGCTTTGCCTTCAGGGTAATATGCATCAAAACTGGCGTTTAAGCATTTTGACCAGGAATTTTTCTGTTCAGCCTGCACAGCAAAAGCAACAATTCAAGGATCTTAGAAAATGTCCCCTGACCTTCAGAAAACTACAACAGTTTTTCTGTATATCTTCATTTCTCTTATTCAGGAAAAAGGTCAGAAGGACTTATGATAGCAAGATTTTACTTATTGTAAGCCTGTAAACTTGCATCATGATCATCTTCCATCATGATCCTATCAGCTTTTACAGATAAGGTTTGGGTTAGGTCAATGTTTTCTGGGTACTTCCCAAGGAGGAACTGACTGACAGTGGCTTCCAGCACCAGCTTTATAAGCTTTGTACTTGTAGGAGGCACAGAAGTGTTAATTCTCAAAGGGAGTGTAAAGTGGAGGCTGTGACCAGTTGCGGTCAATGTCTAGGCACTGCTTTTTTTTCCCCCAGGAGAAATGAAAACTGTCTTCATTTCTGGAAAAATGCCAACTCAGTAAGCCTTATCCTCTTTGCCTACAGCTGAGAGCAGTGTCCAAGAGCAGAGGCCCTTGGAAACATTACAGACAGTCTCTACGTCTGAGCCATTTCCAGGAGAACACAATTGCAAATTCCCATCTTCATCACCGAGACAGGATTAAGGCCTCATGCAATTCCCCATACTATCACCATGGTAGCTATATTTCAGTACTGAAAATATTATTCCAGTCTAACCTAGTTGTTCTAAGTGGTGAGTGACTCAGTTAATGAATTTTTAGACAACACGTTGAAAACTCTTCATAAAAGGTATGGCATCAACACACTGCCCATGTTGGAAAGAGTTGCACTGTGTGTGTCATGGCCCAGTTGTTGGCTCTTCATGCCATTTCAGGGTCAAATCATTATAGGTGCATATTCTCCCTGTAGTTTCATTTCCACCAACAGATAGCTGACAAAATGCTTCAGTCAGATAGAGTACCCAACGTGTCCTCCTGAATGTTCATGTCTTGGAAACTGGAGAAATAACTTAGTTTGACTGCAGTTCCAGTGAAACCAGGTTCCTAGGAAGAGGTAACATCTTCTATCAGACCAATAATACAGCTGGAGAAAATATACACAACTTCTCATACACAAATCTTTCCTCTGTTCTCCTTATAATGAAAAAAGGTTTTGTCTTTTTCTGGGGTTAAACTGTGATTCCCTGTTCTCCTCTGAGACTTCATCTCCTGCATGTTGCTGCTTCAGAGGGAAATTGTATTTTAAAACCATAGTAGTCTATTTCTCTCTTTTTGTGCTAAAACATTTCTTCTCAAGTCTTAAATTATTTCCATGTTACAGAATTGCATGCTGTAACTTTCAGAAATTCATGCATATGTATAAAACATGAATAAATAAATATTCTTCACATATATTTCTGCAAAATATTGATGCAGAACTTCTTGAAATCTGAATGGTCCATCTGGGGTCATTCACATGTCAAGGGGAATTAAGTTCATCTTACCTAATTTTTTGTGTATTGATATTGATACCTGAGATGGTGGTTTAGACCCCATTTATCAAACAGACTGTAACTGGCATCTCTTCAGCATGACTGATTTGATGTGTTTTAGCCTTGAGATGAGTTGAACAGTACTCTGGAACTGTAGACTTATTTTTATTAAAGGGAGTCCAGGTGTGTAGTTTAAATACAACCCTCTACATTTCAGGTGTTTGAAGTCTTACATTTAATCACATGCAAGATGTCAGATAAAATAGTCATAAAATCTTTATTTCAACTTGCCAGAATTCAGTCTAAAATTCTATTCCCAGCCACTTTTGTTGCAACGTAATAACTTGATTCACACCTGCCTAGATATCTATCAAAAGAAGGACACCTTCAGAGAAAACTTTGGGCTTGGAATAATGTTATTTTATGTTTACCTTGGAACACTCTGGCATTGGGACTGATATCTGTAGACTTTTCTCTCCAGTGGTGTCTGACAACAGTCTGGCAAAAATTGTCAGGTAGCAGGCTAGATCAGATGTATGTACTTGTTTGCTATGAACAGATAATAGTTTTTTCCTCAGTGTTCTATTAAATGATTTTGCAGATTCATGGATTTCTAAGCATACAAGTCAAAATGAAAATATTACTCTGTGAAGGACTAGATATCTTTATCCATAATGGTAGTGAAATGTTAAATGGGCAGTATCAACATCTATCCCAGAATTAGTAAGAAACAAACTTCAGGAACAAGCTTATTTTCTTCATCCCTTTCAAAAAAGGTCTTGCTATCAAAATGCACCTGTAAAAGGAGCAGTTGTCAGTACAAACCAGACAAACGTGTACAAACCAGTGACCGTCTCATTTCCACATGGAGTTCTCTAACTTCTTTGCAAAACTATAACAAAATAGTAAATATAACCAGCAAAGGAGAGTCAACATGAATCTCAGGTATTTAAAATTAAATTTTCTTTAAATTCTACATGTCAGATGCTACCTATGGACCTCTTACAAAAATACATTAACTCAAGCCAGTAGATTAAAAGTATCAACTACCCACAGAGTAGAACAAAATGCTGCAACAACTCCTATTAATTAGAACCCCTTCTTATTCAAGTCTAGAAAATCGTTTTTTCAAATTGGTGGCAAAAAAGCTTTTGTTATCAACATGCATTTCCTCATGTCGTCCCATTTCAATACTGTTTTCTTACTTCGTGTCCAAGAAGTGGTGGAAAAGTTTGGCTCAATAACTATGTCTGACGAGTTACACCAGATTCTTCATAAAAAACAGATGTTCTGGTAAATTAACCACTAGAGTGAACATAATTCTGTGGACGTAATACAAGCACGCTTACAGCAGCATATTTTCAATTAACTTCTTCACTCCTGCCAAATGCAAAGAATCCAGTAATAGTGTCGTAGGGTTGCTGTGCCACACTGCTGAACAGATACAGTGTAGCATACATTTTTCTTTTTATCTTTTTTTCTTTAACTCGGTTCAAGCCTTACACACCTCAGGATTTAATGAAAAAATAAGGTTGTTCCTGTTTCTTCGTTGAGAATATTCTAATTAACTAGATAACAACAGGAAATAGCAACAGTGAATTTCTACCAAAGTGAAATATTCCTTTCCCATCATGTGCTTGAAGGCGAGACATCTAAACCGCTGATATTTCCATGAAATCTGATTGCATCTTGCATAGTTCATTCTCTTTCCTTTGTATGCATTGATAGAGAAGGTTGGGAGAGAAAAGATGCAGCACAATACTGAAGAAAAACACTGCTGCCAGACTTTCGAAGATGAACTATCTACTAAATGAGAGTACTCAGCTCTTAGTCACAAGACCATCCCAACACATGAGTTACCTAAATGAGTTGAGTGAAGGAGAAGGAATAGCAGTGTAAGGTTCATTATAAGCAATAACTTACTTAAGTAGAGTGCACTTTCTGAGACATGTCTGTCACAGCCGCATACAAAGGCAGGCTGCCAGCCTCTTTAATTACTTTCCTAATGATTTTAGTTTTCTATAAATTTAGTCCCATATGAGTAGTAGGAGCCAGCCTTCATCTGCTTATACTGCTGCTTATTGGTGTCATTGCTCTCTGTCCTCTCAGATGCCTCAGCAGGAGCAGGCAGCCCATCTCACAGGGAATCTGCCTGCTTGCCATCTGGCATGCAACATTACTGTACTTAACACTGCTGCATGGCTCAAGGATCTGTCTTTACCTTCATATCATTCTGGGTTTTTGCCTATGACTATTTCTTTTCCACAAGTGTTTGTCAGAAAGGTGAGGGTGTTGATACGTCTCTGCTTTAGCTCCACTTCCCTAAATATTCCAGCGTAAGCTGTGTTTATTTATATGTTCCATACCTGCAGCGTGGCTTCCTTTAGAAAGACAACTTAATGACGAGGACGTTGCAACTTGATTTTAAATACTAACAATCTTCCTAAATCCAAGGTCTGACTAATGCGGGGTAGCTATTAAATAATTGTATTAAACTCTAGACTTGAGTGCTCTTTCTATCATATATGTGGGTGACGATTTTTCACCCTTGACATTTGATGGGACAGCAGAGTTTGCCTCTGAAAGGAAAGAGCTACTGTTGCTAGGAAAATGGCTTATTTTCAGGAAACATCCAGAATAATTTGGATGAGTCGGAAAGACAGAAGCGGGTTAAGACTTCTCTGTTGTCAATTCATCTGGGGCATCCAACCACCAAAGCTGCTCCCAGATTACTGTATAACTGTTTCTGCACTTGCAATGGGTCTGGTGACACAGCTGATGGCTTCTCTCTGATAAATGCTTCAGCAGTTTTCCCTGGTAAGCTATGTTAAAGGCTACAGTGGTCTGTGTGACACAGGGAATAAGAAAGAAGTGGATTAGTGGTGGTGCACAAAACGTAGGCAAGGTGAGAGTCAGGTGCAGTTCGTACGCACAGGGAACTGGCCTTAGGCTTAGCTGTGGTCTAACACATGCACACAGGGTAACAGCAGAGCTGCCAAGGACCTCTCTTTCCATAATTGCTACATCATTATGACTTTGTTTTCAAATATGTTGTTTGTTTAAATACTTAAGGACATTAGTATAAGGAATTAGCATGAGGGATGTGCATACATATTTAAGTAGCACAAGGAAGCCCTCTGCCCATTGACTGGTCAGTGTCTGTGAAGCTGAGCTCTGCCCTGAGGGGTGCACAGGAGACACCCACTCTCGGAACAGCTACCCTCCCTTCATGGCAAGGGGCATTCAAATGTCAGGTGTTATCTCCGGAGCATTTACCATTCAACAGAACACCTTGTTAGTATGTCAGCAGGAAACAGCCCCAGCTGCACTGGCACTCTCTCAACAATTGCATCTATCTGCATGTGACGCTCTCTGAAGCACCGCACACAAACATTCCTGGTCTGAACTGCTTTCAGGCGTTCTGCCACTAGCTTCTGCAGGCCTGACCTGAGTGATCCTTGCTCTGAATCACATGCTGGTTACTGCAATCATCTGAGCTAAAAAAAAAAAAAAAATTCCAGAGTACAAACTGGAATGAATTCAAGCCTCATGTGACTATGTTCTGTTCACTGTATGCTTCATTGACTTTAGCACAGACACACTGTACTTGCCACAGATATTTAGTAAATACCATCAGCAACATAATTTAAGTCTGCTCACATGAGGGTGGAAGAATTTTCTTATGTTGATGGTACTTTTAATTACCTTTTTTTCTGGAAGGTAAAATGCTCAGCAGATAACCTCCTGAGAACACAGTGAGGCCCTTTAAAAACACTGTGCACAAGAAATGAAGGGTACATAGTGACAAAAAATCAGAACTTTATGTTTCATTAATGTAAGTAGCATTTTAGCATGTGCAATAAACTACAGATTACTAGATAGAAGTTAATTCTTCGACTTTCATAATGAAAGTATATTCAAAATCATTAATGAGAAATATACCGTATTTCTTGGTTTGCATTCCTAATTTTTTTTCCCATATTTTTATTTTTATTTTAACCACCCAGATAAACATAGTTCTCTTATTCCCTTATCTGAATTGGAAAACACAAGGAAGAGGTAAAATGATTTTTATTGTAAGATAAATAAACAAAAAAAAAAACAGAAAAATATGGTCACTCCTGGCAATGTAAACAATACCAGTAAAGTACATTGATCCAAAGTCCTTTCTGGTTTACACTACTATTAACAGAATTATTCCGGGCTTACATGAGCACGGCCAAGGAGCAGAATTTGCTCCATTCAGAGATCAGTTTTGTCTTTGGATCAGCTGCTGTCTCTTCTGAATATTGGGCCCCACTTTCCATGGACCAGCATTTGAATGTTTAATAATTTCTGTGTAGCATGAGAGAGAAGTGAGTAAATATGCTAACTCACTGTTCAGTCAGGATGGATCGTCAGTCACTCTGATTAGGCACATTGACTCCACCAGCACTAGGGAGATAAGAAAGAGGATGGGGTTCATCTAGACAACATTACCCATCAGAAAATCAGGCATCTGGACTGAATAAGTAATTGCAATGTAGCCAGAAGTGAGAGACAGGCAACTCGAAGAGGCAAGTGGTTATACTGTTCCTAAAACACTATCTTAGAAAGGAATGAGTTTCCCTTTGGATTCATCTGCATCTGTCTTAGACTTTCTCCAGTGACAATAAACAGCATCTGTGACAAAACCTCCTTTTTCGATGGCTGTGCTTTGGTGACTCAAGTCTCACCTGTGGTGCAACTACTAAGACCTGAGTGCTTGAGGTTATCTAGGTTAATGCTTCAGATTCTCTGTCCACGGAAATAAATGGACTGAATCACTAAAATTAACTAAAAAGGGGCAAATGGGAATGGAAAATCACCAGGACACAAACAGTTCCTTGGGGTACAAATGGGTTTCTTGTAAATATAGCAATTCTTTACTCACACGTACAAAATGAACTCATTGCCAAATCTGTGGTCAGAAAGGCATTCTTCCCCACCTCCCCCCAACATATTGGAAGAGACCTAAATATTTTTGTTGTCTTCCTCGGACACACTGAGTCAGGCATCATCTGCTCCATCAAGTGGGAAGGTCCCCATGACCAGTATCGAGCAATTCTAGGTAAAAGTGCAGGCTGCTGGGCACAGCTTCTTCCACATCACTCAATGTTTATAATTAGAGACTAACTTAAAGGTGATGGAAATAATACAAAAAGGAAAATAAAAACCCCCACTTTTTACAAATATGTTTTACATTCTATTCATAAAAGGGCACTATGCTTCCACAAAGAACATAGGCAAAGGCATGAGGAAGTTTCTTTGGTTCACAAACTTAATTAAGCTACAGTTATGCCAATTTTTCTGACTAATTGGGAACTATGAGATGTTGGCAAGCCCTTTAAGCACTCCACTCCCAGGCTTGTAACCCTTCACAGGCCAAAGGCACCACATAATAAATATGCATTTTTTTGTGTGTTGCTTCAATCTCCAAGCACATGAAGAAAGAAGGATGCAGGTTTGCTTAAGTTGCCACAAGAATTACTCATAACAAGAGTAAATGTGAAGAGGAAAAAAAGGCAGAGGGAGAGAGGGAGATAGAAATAATTTTCTTCGTTTCCTGTCTCAGAAATAAATCAAAAATTCTACTGAAGACAGAAACATTTTTCAAAAATTTTCTTCTTCCTCCAGCTATCTTGCATCTGGCTCCCTGGTTAGTATGTTAACCATCCCACTGACAAAACTATCAAATAAACAACCTTTTCTTCTCTGACCTTCTGTCACCATAGGTATTAAAAAGCTTCTAAAGCAAGAAAAAAAAGTGTATAGTTTTTCCATCATGTATTTTTAAGTTTTGAGTTGTGTTGATTAAGATTAATCCATGTGTCTTCATAACTGATGAACAATGCCAGTTTGATTTATCATTTATCAGATTTTTCTGGATAGAGGTGAAAACACCTGTCCTCAGAGGAAGCTAGGGACAAAGGAGTATTATAAACAG
>VZTO01015645.1:165717-185762 GCA_013400615.1 Syrrhaptes paradoxus
CTCTAGGTTTCTCATTTTTAGGTGATAGTGCTTTTGTAAACTAGCCCTGTTACACAAGAGTTCATTAAGCTGATTTTACACTATTATTCATTCTTGTGCTCTTCTGAGAAGGTTGTCAGGTCTCTGGTGATTTCAGCAAGTCTTAGAAGTAAAAGGTCAAAGTTCTAATGAAGGACGAGTTGATTCACTGAAAAAACATGACTAAACCATCTCATCCTCCTCTGTCACAGCCAGCTGCACTGTAAATCTGGGAAGAAACATTACAAAGTATGACTGTTTGGATTAGACTACCTGATTCAAACACGTTTGTTGAGATTTTCAAAGCTAATGAGGGAAATCCCCTCACTGGGTTTGAAAACCTCAAGCACTTTTAAAAAATCTATTTACATTTTATATCTGGAAAGCACAGCATACTTTGTGGATTGTTCATTGCATGCTGTGTTCATTACAAGTGCAGGAATTTGGTGTTCGCTATGAAATACTTGTTTCATATACTGCCTTGTCCTTTCAGAGTGCCCTTGCAAAAATTTCACTGTCAAGGTGTTTAAATCCTTATTAGAAACCTGCATGTGAAAGCACAGTTAAATAGACTTGAATTTTTGAAGGTGACCCTCAAGTCTTTTTGCATATGTGTTGAAGTCGGAGAATCATGAACATCTTCACTTCCAGGTCTTTTCAACTTTTCCCAGTTGTCACGTAATTATTTACAAGGAGGACAGTGGGAATGCTGACTCTGCCACAGAAGTCGTGCTTTGTACACCTGCTTATTCAGAAAATATTCATCTCACTTTCCAGGCAGACAAAATATAAAAGAATCAGCTAGAGCTGGAAATCTCTGCAGAGCTATGCTCTTTCATGCAAGTTCAAATTCAAGGCAGGCAAATCCCGTGAATAATGGAGACCGTCCGAGGGCACAACTTTGCTTACAACGGAGGGAGCATGAATCAGCAAAAGAACAGGCACCCACTTATGTTCGAGACTGATTTACACAAGCCCATAAATCATCCAAATGAGGAAAGCTAGAAGTGGAAGTCAGGAATGCCACATGTGCTGTGACATATGGAGTATTATTTAGAGATCATCTTACAGAATGATTCCAACTATCAGCACAGCTATCCAGAATAGGAAACTGAGTCAATTAGAGGGCCACCAAACACACTCTTACAAATACTGCAAATTACTCACCATCATACTGTGGTGATTATGGAGCTACTGAACTCGGTTATTAGCAAGGTTTCCTGACTTAATCCTTCATTTACAAACTAATGTGTTTGCCTACTGTGAGCTCAGCCTTCCAGACTTGGGGCAGCAATTAATCCTGCCTCCTCCAGAAACATTCCAGAGGTCAGGGCCCTGGGGGAGGCTTCCAAAAATTCCCTCCGCCTGGACATTGCTGCCACCCACAGTTCAAGAGACAATTGATTACAAAACTAATCTTGATAATTTTTCTGAGCACACTGATTGCTTCGCACAGCAGAACGCCTTGAGAGTCAGGCTTTCCGCAGGGGGAATGGGCACACCTACGGAGTAACCTACCCTGGCCCTGCTGCTTCTCATGGCATGAGAGTTCGTCTCAGCATCTCAGTGGAAAATGGGTTGTATTTACAGATCTAACTGATATATTGACTATGAAAACTCCTTGCTTAAGTTGCCATCATATCAATGAGGGATCTTATATGCGAAAATAGCTGGAAGCAGAGTCGTATTTAACACAAATTCACATATATTGTAGATGGGAATTTATCTGTACTCCCAGTACAGTTTCAAAGCAAAGCACAGAGGTTTTGCTACTTGAGTTCCAGTAAAATTGGTTGAATTTGTGCCACTAGAGTCTTGTTAAGCTCTTCAAGACTTCCTCTGTTTCCTTTAAAAGCTTTAGAACACACAGTGTAAGGTCTGTTCTCTGTGATATTTTAGTCCCCACAAAGAAACGGGGATTTTTTAAAAGATTTCTGTCAGAGAATGAGCACCTTGCACAACGTGCTACTCATGGGTCACTCTTGGAAATAACTGTGGGCCCTAGTGCACAAGGAAGAGGGGAAGAATATATCCTCCTGAAGGCCTGAGCATGAGAAGAGGTTGCAGGAGGCAGGGTGCTCAGGCTCTCAAGGGAAGCTGTGAACCCATGCAAAACAGTGCCTAGATGCTGTCATTCTGCATATGAAGTTACATGCTATCTATTTTTCTTAATTCACATTTTAGTGTGTATGGTTAAACCTGGAGACAATCCACTGCAGAACAGATCTGAAAGTACAAAAAGGTTATCTTGCTATTATTTGCCACTGCATTTTGGCTTCTGTTTTACTTCTCTGATGTCCTGGAGGAAACAATCTGAAGATGACATGAATCTGTGAAACATCTTAGTAACTGTCACCTTTGCAATATTTTTTGTGTGTTGCTTCAATCTTAACTTCAGTGCTGTTATTATTATTGTTCCTATGAAGTTTTAAATATGGATCCTTTCAGAGATATTTTGGAATTAAGAAATGTAGAAATGCCCAAAATCATATAGATTTTCTTAATAATGAAAAATTGTAAATGTTGAGCACTGTAGTCCATTACCTTACCAGCATGGCTCTTCAGTTATCTTGCCTTCTATGGGTTTAATCTTAAATTCTATAAAATCTTTACCTGTCCCTAAACTGCCTAGGCTGAAAAGATACATTACAACGTGCCTTGTGAATTCAATCAGATTTACGACTGAACTAGATTCTTTGATAGCTTACATGAGCTATAGATCCAGCAACTGCACGCTACGGATCTGAACTTCTGAGGTTTTCTAAGCTTTTTTTTTTTTTATAGATTAAAAAAAAATTGTAAGGGTCTAGGTCCTACTGTTGCAAGACACTCAGCACCATTTAAAAATATTTTGCATTAATCATTGACCCTTTTGCCTGGAGACAGGCAAAAACATGTCTCAACCTACTACCCTTGTTATTTACTGTAGATTGTGCTTTGCTCAGAAGAAATGCAGATATTGGGCTGGGAGTAAAGAGACAAAAGATTATCCACCTTCTTCCTGGAAATGATCAGTCAGACTATGTTCCTTCCTCACTCTGAAAAAGACTGCTAAGTTGCTATGTGGAAAAGAGACTGTGATTTTGGTTTTCCATTGCACTTTTTAAACTTAATATAAACCAGTGATTAAAAAAAATAAAGCACTCAAGGAGAAAAAAAAAAAAAACAACAAAACCCAAGGGCCTTAAACCAACTTCTGTGTTTAAAGAAAACAAATTCAACATTATGGGTTAATCTAACGTACAACATGTGTTTCCATACAAGAAGTTCCACATATACTTTTGCTTTGGAGTCTGTAAAACCTGGGTGGCTAGCTCACTGCACTTGTCATTGCACAGCAGTAGCTCTAGCTCACAGAACCTCACAGAGGATTACAGTTCTATCCTGCTGCTGCAAAAGCACTCTTGAGCTAAAGGAAATGCAAAGAAAGCTGAAGAGCAGTGTGGAATTCACTCAACATTGGTGGGGAAAAAATAGTAATTTCTTTATATGGCTTTTCCAATTTGCTTTCTGAATTTGGAACTCAATGAATGAGCTTCTCTCGTGTTTTCAGGGTTCGTTGTAATCATGAGGCTGTAAAGAAAACTTAAGTGTGCAAACTGGACTTTTCAAGGGGACATCATGTCTCATGAGACTAGTGATATATGTTTGAATGTTAGCATCAAGGAAAGGGACATAAGATCTGTCTTCACATTCAATTTAATTCCATACAATAATCCAAATCGCACATTTTTTCTTGCATTTCTAATCTGAAGCACTCACTTTTTTTTTTTTTTTCACAGAAGATGAAGACCCAAGATTTAATGATATAATTTAGATCTATGGTAGCTTAATGTGACACTGGAGACTTTTTATAATTTCTTTAAAAAAAAAAAACTACACATGCCTGTTCATTAAGACTACTGTTCAAATGATATAGCACTGTGTCTGTACTAGATGAAAACTTTTATTTGTCTGATTACCCATTGGAGTCATGTATCAGCATTAAGATCCTAATTTGTGGGAAACTAATTTACACAAGAAATTTCTTGTTTTGTATCAAAGAAGACAAATCTTTAGCATTCCTAGAAACTCTCTTTTAACTGGTAAAAGCAATTCTGTTGGAGCTCTTTGTGTTACTAGCTCAATATTTCCCAGAAGAAATGCCACCTGAGCTTGTTAATTTAAAACAAGATAGCTAAAATTGGCAAACTAAACAATGAAAAAACATTTTGGGGAACAGACCTGGTGTTTCGGGGAATTTGTCTATGAGGTAATATAAATAACCATGATTCTTGTTATGAAATTGCAATGCTGTTCAACACTTCAATGCATAGCTAGCCATCAGAAGATTTTCCAACACCTCTCCCCACCATTTTGTAAAAAGTTGCTGCACAAACAAAAATGTCACTAACAAGTGGATGGGCAGCAGTTGAACTAAAGAGAATACCCAGTGGAAAACCTGTTTATCTCTGGGGAAGTACACACACACACACAAAGGAAAAATCCCCAAACCAAAGAACAGAGAAACATTCTTTTGTAGCAGAGGGGTTCTTTTTATTGAGGGTACAGTACAACAAAGAGAGGGAAAAACCACAGGAGAGAAAAGGATTCAGGGAAAATGCTTTGTGTGGGAAGGGGAACTTGGCCCAACCCTACAGAACAGCAAAGATAGGCAGGACAAGTGTTTGGACCCAAACTCATTTGTCCTGACACACCTGCACTGAGGAAATAGCAGCAGAAACAACCTGCAAAGGTTTCTGTACTCTTTGGTCGTATCTTTCCAGTAGGGTAAACAGTGTCAGAGAATATTCCCAAGCACTGGAACTTGCTCCTCTGCATCCTGCTACTCTGCCAGGGTGGTCCCTGGGATAGGACCTCTGCCAAACAGAAGGCTCCCCCGGTTTGAGAGGGGCCTTTCCAGGTAGACAGTCTGGATGAGGCCACCCTATCCTGCTTATTGTTATCACTGTGAGCACAGCTGGCTGCAGAGCCTAAGAACAACACCAGAATTTGTCATTGTCCTGGTAGACATGTAGTCTTTCCTTTTGTGGAAGCTCCCTTCTGTGTTGTTATGAGGACTCCTACTTGTTTAACATGACAATGCAATGGTACAGGAGATGTTCACTAGCAAGTTCCTGTCATAAACAGACTGGACTTTGCCTAATTTTCAGAAGCAATTTAATACTATTAATAAAAAATGCAAGGTAAATCAGAAAAATATGTTTTCACTGATTGTATTTCTTGTCCCCTGTGAGGGTGGCCTTGCAAAGCTTTCAGTGAAAGATATGGTCCAAAGATCTATTTGCATACTGGGGCAGATGGAGGATGCTAAAAAGAAAGGCTAATGTACAGTCAGCAAGTGGCCAGTCTGTTATTAACAGGTTGGAGATTGTCTTTTAATATCCTACATTGTCCTGCTTCGTTCCCATAATTGTTTTGTTTGTCCAGACTATCAACATTAATGATATTCTTGAACACTTCCATGTAATTGCCAATTAAGAAATAAGTGGCTTCCAGTAGAATTACCAAAATGGCTGTGCCTATCCGAATATGCAAGCAACTTAATCTTGACATCCCAATATACCGGAGTCCGTGTGCCCAGCTTCAGGAGTAATGTGTTCTTGATACCTTACTGGAATGCACCCCACCACCCTCCAGCATCACAGTAAACTCTGTTTATGGTCCTTTGCTTATCTTCCCAAAGCTAGTGGGCAACTGTGACACCGTCCCTTGTATCTCTGTTACTCTGGAGCCTGCTGGTCTCCTGCTTCCTCCCACCACCACCATTTCAACCACTGTCCAAAATCACAGGTTCCGTAGGCAGAATACACCTGGTGGCTCACTGGCAATGTTGTTCTTATCTTTTTATCTGTACTTAGAAAAGTTGTCTTTCATACATGAAAGTTTTGCAACTTCTGTTGTTTGCCTTAGACCCACAAATACATACCAGCTTCCTCAGGTGAGCAGAATAATTTAATAATGTTCAGGTGGTAAATGAATAGCTTCACAAATTCCCTCGAGTCCTAGAACTTTGTTGCAACACCCTTTCTCTTTCCTTGCCAGACAATTCCTCATCCACAGTTTTCATCATAGGTTCTTGGTCCTGCAGGCCTGGGGTATGACTGGAAATTGATGGCACAGTCCACCACCAGGAAGGACGTTGTTTTGCTGGGTGGCTCATTGAAATCCAAGCTAGTGGTGTGCACATTGACACAGGTACCATCAGAGAGTGAGGACGCTCAGACCTCCAGGTGTGGCAGAGATAAGGCCAGGAATAGTCAGAATGACATAGTGGGAAGGAGATTGTCTGTCTCCCACAATTTTCCACTTATTTTATGTTCTAAATTCCTCATTTGTTCTACCCAGACAAGTTCAAAACTCTACCCACTATGCCTGTGGTGTGAACTGGGTTTTCTTTGTGATACATTACTTCCACATCCCATAGCGTATTGCACCAAAAGGTGCCAGAAGACCTATGTGGTCTTTTACCAACAAAAGAGCAAATAGTGAGGACATGCAGTGCTGATACAGACTCTTTGACCTGTGGTGCTCTTGCAACTCAGTTGTGTCATCACAGATGATGAATCAGCAGAAGTACGGATGCCAAATTCTGTAACACCGATGAAGTGAAATTAAATTCAGTTTTCATAATATAAATTAGCTCGAAAATAGTGACAGAGAACATCTTTTAAATTCTTAGTCTGAATCACACCCCAGAATTGACAACAGTCAGTTTTAAGCGGAGAAATGTTTTGCACCTTTGGGAATACTCACACTGGAGATAATGCAATACTCTTCAGTTAATATGGGTTTCTCACAGCCCATAGCCTGTTATCCAGATGACTAAATCACAAACGCATGCTCAAAACTCCAATTTAGACTTGGCCTGGCTGTCTCTGTACACACTGTATCTGTCATGTTTAGCTACTGCCGTTATTTTGCTATCAATATGACTGAATCATCCTCTGAATCACTTCACATTTTCTCTTAGAGCTCTTTTAAGAGCCAGTATAATACCGTTATTCTGAATGTCATCTCTCAGTGAACTGAAGGGCCTTAAGTCAGTGGCAAGACTCACCAGCAGCTGGAAATGGCTCCGAACATCATGTGGTAAAACAGCTTTCCAGCACTCCTCTTTTTACTGTTTTCTCCTCCCTCTGAGACTTCATCCCTTTGCCTGTCCTGCCCAGTATGCCAGATTCATGAGGCTTGAGGGTGGGGAATTTCTCTGCTTAGTGAATCTGCACAACACTACTGATGCCCAGTGTAACACGGATATTGGCAATAAGTCTGAAAGGTGAAGATAGCATCCCCTCAGCTGGAGTAGGCGGCTTCATGTTCTTTGAAGATACTTACGTGAAACTTTACCAGCTGAAAAGAAACCGAGGCCCTGGTAATGCAGTGTTGTCACCTGAATTTGAACCTGTTTTTTAAGATCAGCTCTGATTCCTAATTGTGTCTTCATTCACTAGCCTTGATTTCTTACTAGTTTTTTTCTGTAAGACTGGATGCTTGCCCAATGTTGTTCATAAAAGAGATCCTTAGCATGGAAGAGATAGATTAAATACTTGACAGAATAAATTGTTATAAAAAATATAATTTTTTCCAATAGACATATATTTCAAATACATTTATTAATTTCAATAATTTTTTTCAAAACAAACAAAAACAATATTGTGATTAATTAGTAGAACTAGAATTAGAATTAGAATTAATTAGAATTAGAATTGGAATTGAATTAGAACTAGTATTTTGCATAGCAAGAGGTTGTGGCTCATTCAGTTTCCAGGCTGGAACAGCAACGCTTTTAAAACACCAGAATTTCCTTTTGAATTAAAAATGCTTATTTTCAACTACTTCCATGTAACAATACATTGGTGTAACAAACCATCCTAGAGAAGCACCTTTTGTTTTGTGCAGAACATACAAGAATTTTTGCCTAAGGGAATAATCCATGGCATAAATACTGAGACACCCAGAAGTACAAGGCTGCAGCCAAAGTAAGTTAATGTTTCCAGGATGGTTATGCCCATACAGATTATGTTCAAAGGCCTGCCAGGCCCACAGAGTGCTGAGTGGCAACCTGCAGCTCTCAGGATTGCTGCTCCTTGCAGGGGACTAGACAACCCGGAGGGCAGGTGGAGGGAGGCAGCCTGGCACACAGCTCAACCCACAGCAGTCCCTCCTGCTCTGATATATTCTATACCTCTGCCACTATCTATGAGGTGTCTTTTCAAATGACCAGCTACTCAGACCTCAACAAGGAACAAGCAGAAAGAGCCCACCAGCTAGTAATGCTCTTTATCCCATCCGTAAAGCTCTCAATTCTAAATTTCAGTTTCTGTAGGCTTTAGACAGCACATGGTAAGAGGTTTCACTGTGCCTTCCATCACTCTGAATTAACAGTGATAATAATAATGCTTAACCTTTGTAGAGTTCTTTCTATCTTCACAATGCTTAACTAACATTAGCTAATCACATTACAATAGCTGGGCTGCTTATCATTCCTACTCTTTACAGTGCCATGAATAATCTGATATTTTTTTCTTTAGCTCATATAAACAGCTTGTCCACTCTCCTGTCATTTTCTATTTTGCTTAAGCTATAAATATCTGATATTCACTGAAGAAAGGGAGAAGTTTGCCAAGTTCACCCTAAACTAAAGTATATAATTAATTTAATATGGTAGAGCTGAGAGTGAATATAAGTAAACTCCATGCATGTTCTTTTACTGTATTTTTACATCTATATCCCTTATTATGAGCATCTGCTAAGGATTATATTAATTGAGAATTAAAATGCATTAATTAGTTTGTCTGGAATCTGTTCATATTAATTATTTAAAAGCACATTGTATCATTGTTTCAAACATTAAGTACAGACATACTATGACAGTACCATACTGTAGTAGGGTATAAGCTATAGTGGGCAGAGACTGTGGTTTAAGCAGCTTACAGTTCAGTATTCAAATTCTGTTTTATTGCTGAGAAGCACCAAACTCTGTGTCTTTCCCACACCCCCATCTATAAATTTTTAACTTCTAGCCTCTGATATCCAGGAGAAGGTTAAGGAAATAAGAATTGCAAAGTTCCCACATTTTATCCAAGGTTAACTATTCATGTGGAATGATCACTCTGTTAAGAAATAAATATATTTATTTCCATATTCAAAAATGAAATTAATTACTTTGGTAAATAACTGTTTCTCTGTGTTCTCTTTTTCAGTGGTATAACACTTGCATTATCTCATGAAATCTATGGTGGTTTGGATCATTTTTGCTTGCCAGTGGTATTGAAATTCTCAGCTGGAGATAATGCAAACTGTTTGCATTGATGGTGCCTTTTCTTTGAGGTTCTGACCCTTGATTTCTGTTTTAAAATCCAATTGCTTTGAGCTTTCATCCATGGGTCTCTGTACTTTACACTCCTTACATTATCAGTCCACAACCTTATCCAAGATAGACACAAACTATACTACATCCTTACTAGCACCTGAAACAGAATCCATTATCTCTGCCCCAGTCTCTAAGAGACAAGCAGATCCCATTATTATTCCTTTATTAACACAGTTTTGCGTGCATGGTGCTTTGTAAGGAAAAGATGAGTCACTGTTCCAAGAGATCTCACCCTATAAATTAGATGTGGCACATGGTATGACGACAGCAGAATAATTGGGGAAGGAATACATTTTAATATATGAATTTATTGAAAGATTTTGTGACAAGTTCCCTTTATGTTCTTATCTTGTTTGTCCAAGATATACAACTTAAACCCAAAAGAGAAGGGACTATGCTCAAAATGGGGCTAGACACATTCCTCATGCAAGCTCAGCTCTTCTGTAAGTGCAGAAAGGACAGCACTTGTTCTGAAGAAGATATTGTAGCACTTCGACACCAGAATTTATTCTTAGCCACCAAAAGAGATGTTAAAATGAATAATGACTCATCTCAGCAGGCACTGAATGGAAGTCTTAATCCAAATCCTAGGGGGAGAAAGATAGCGGTCATAATGCTCCCATGTGTCAAGCAAATATTTTTACAAAATTACAGGTACTCCAAAAACACAAGTGAACATTTCTCTTGCTTCAGTCTGTGAAAGAACATCCTCTCCCCAGGGCACAGGGATTTGACAGCCTACATGTGATCCCCCCAGCCACCCGAGTACCTCTGCTCCATCTACTGGTACAAACCCCTACCAGCAGGTTCAGGATAGGAAAATATATTTTTTTACCTTGGAAGGCAAACCTAACAATCATTTATTGGAAAAAAATGGCAGGTTTTGCTGTCCTATCTCTACACTGTTAATACCTTGTACACGTGTATATATGGACAACAGAAAGCACTTATTTTCCTTGTCACGGTAAAGTCAGACGTACTTTATTCCTTCAACCCAAATTAGCACAAAGCAAAGTATTTCAGTGCTTATCACCTGAGCGGTCACATAGCTCACTGTGGAATGTTTCATTGTAAAGAAATAATGAGGTACCTAACCACTGTCACCGTGAGGGCCAGGAGGAATCTGTCACCTGGGAAGACCTGGAGGCTGGGAGTACCGTGATCACACCTGACTGCACAGTTAATTAAAGGAGAGAGAGGATTTTAGATATGAGCAGAGGAAGAGAAGGTGACATCAAGAGGAACCACTAGCACTCTTGGAGAGTTTCTGTCTTGTTTTGCTGTCATAGGCATCTACCTCGTGAGTCCCGTGACTCTGTACAGACCCATGCAGAGACTGCTAACGCAGAGGAGGCAGCTCCGGGGGATGCAGAGTGGCATGGCAGAGGAGCGGCTCCCGGCAGAACATCATGAGGATGCCTGCTCTATTTCCTCTGGCAGATATGGAAGAAATTCAGCCTGGGATGAGCATGGCTGAACTGTAAATAAGGGGAGTGTGTTTGTCTCTGTCTGGAAGGTTTTCCAGGTATGAGGCAGCCCAGCATGAAGCATGGTGTTTCTTCAGGACCACCCTGTCTTGTTTTGCCCGGTGTTCACAGAAATCTGAGTGTGATGGTAGTAAACAAAGAGAGGGCTGTGGCTGTGGTAGGAAAGACGGCTGCTCCCAGCCTGGAGAAGCTCTCGCTAATTGGCCGTGTGTGCATTTTGTGTTCTTACATTGCCACCCTCTGACAATCCGGTGGATTAAAACACTGTGATTCAACAGACAGCTGAAGTTCGAGCAAGGCGTGTTCATGAAGTATGAGCCTGAAAACAACACCGTGGAAATGCATTGATAGTGCCATGGTTTGGCTTGAATTGAATATCTTTCTGGTTCTTTAGTAAGTCTTCCTGGATATTTCTCATTTATTGCTGTTCAAGAAATATTTGTTTAAAATTGGTTTTTTGGATGTGCAGCAGAGAGAATTCAGGTCAGTTCAAAAACCTAAATCAGTCTCTGAGTGTTTCCTCAGCTGCTGGTGGAATTAGAGATGAGAAATTATGTTATCCTGTGTATGCTAAAGAAACTAAGTCATTTGCTGTACAGAATAAGAGCAGAGATTATTTATGGAGGGTTCACGGAAACAAAACTTTAACACCAAAACACCCAGTACACAGATGCTGTGAATAGTAATCCATGTACATGAACAGGAGCCGCTGCTGCATCACCACACTGAAAACAGCTCTTTCCCACACATTGGGAAAAATATTCTGTCTTCCTGACCTACGTTCCCACCATGAACATGGCTGTGAAAATCTAACACTTGTGTCTGTATGAATGTCAAATTATACAATACCTAAAGGGCACAAAATGCAGGGCACAAAGTAAAGACATCTTCTCCTATAAAATGTGAAAGGTAATTTTGCATTATTACCTTCAGTCAGAACTGCTTACATCTGATAGAACAGTTCATGAAGAATAACTGAAAAGGAAGATGTTATGTATATGTTTCTGAACGGGGCTGGGGGGGGTTGCATGCTATGTAAGGCATTTTACTTGATACATTCTTAAAGACATCTTATCAGTAGAAGAGAGATGTCAACAAACTCTCTCTCAACAAACAACGACGAAAAAGAGCACAAGTAGAGATTTACCAAGACAGTTATGGGGTCAGAGGACAACGTACAAGGAGAAGTTGAAGGAACGAGTGGGACAATGCCCTGCACAATCTGGTCTCATTTTGACATTAGCCCTTCTTCTGTCTTTTGAGGTTGGTCAGGATAGCCTCCAGAGGTCCTTTCCAGCTTACATTTTTCTGTGGCTATGACATACTTTCATGGGCATATGGGCAGTGTTGCTCTATGTTGTGCATCTCAGGTTTGCTCCACAGCTTATGTCTCTTCACCTCTCAGACAGGAGTGGTGGTGCCATGTGGCTCCCTGCTTCAGCATCAGGGACAAAGAGGATCTTAAAACCTTCCAAAAATGTACAGTATGAGCAGGCAGTGTTGATCACAGGATAGATGGCTCCTTGCTATTTTGTTTTATCAGGCTATTTTAACAAAATGCAAAGTTTAAAGTGAAAAATGCCCTTCAGACTAGAAATGAGAAATTATGCATCTTGATTAGCAGTCACAGAAAAATGTGGAGAAAAAACCCTTTTTAAAAGTATCATTTTTAATAGTCTGTTCCTTGTCAAGATAGGGAGTTAGGACACACACAACGTGTTACACATTACATCTTTCACCTCCGTCATGGATGTGACCTTAACTTTTAGTAAATAAGATGGTGAAAATTGGCATGGTACATAGCGGGTACAGCTCAGAAGTAAAAATTCTCCCAAACAACTGTTGGAGTTTAGAGATTTGTTGGTTGTTTGTTTTGTTTGGTTTTTTTTTAATTATTATTGTTTCTCTTTTGTGGCTTTATTATACCTTTGGAAAGAACATCTGAAGCATCTAAAAAACGTTCCTGGACAAATTTGATATGAAACTTGAACATGAATGAACAGAGACCCTTAAAAAAAGACAAGCATGGAATTTGATTGTGAGGTTCAAATTCTAGGCAGTGGCAGAGTTCAGTAGTAAAAAATAAATAAATGTGTCTTATAAAAATAGCTTGCTTTCCTTTGATTATAAGAACAGGTGTTTCTGTTTATTCAAGGGAATAATGACTAGTTTTTTATACTATATTTATTGCAATAGTATTTAACTAGAGCTGAGAAAATTCTCAGTCACAGTTCCATTTATTTGCCCATCTAACATTATACTTGTTTCTAAAAATTTTGTTATACCTGCAAGCTTTTTAAGCATATTGTCAGAAAAAGCAGATGCTGAGTACATTGAAATTAAAATCAGTACTCTAGTTAATAAGAAAGATTTTGACTGAAACGGGAAATAAGTTTTGCAGCTTGAGACATCTAGTAAAAGAATAAGACCCTTCCAATTAATAACGACCAATAAATGAGAAAATTCAAATAAATAACAAACTAATTAAGTATAAATGTATACAGCATTTTTGTGAACAATTTTGAAGGAAAATGAAAAATGCATTTGGTTGAAAACAATTCAGAATTAGAAAATACTGGTATGATTGTTTTTAGTGACTGTCTCAAGCATTAGAATATAGACTATTTACTCAGATATCATATCCCAGAAGATTATTATCTTCAGTGTTAGCTGGGTTTGTAGTTAAAACTCAGCATTTTCTATCATCTGTAGCTGAAAGTTCACACATTCCTCTGTTTCTAAATTTGAAAACAATCTAGATTTATGAGAAGGAACATATTTGCCAAAAGAAAACACTATGCAAAGGATATCTCTGATGTGGTAAATATGGGTGATGGAAACCCCAGTGAGACTATAGAGCATTATGCTAGATAGATAATTGTGAATTAAGATCCTTCTCTCTCTTGGATTGTCTACAGCTGACAAGACACAAGAAGAAATGAGACGAGAAGATACTTGTTTTTTCTCCTCTAAGAGCAGTCAAGAGCCTAGGAAAACAGGGAGTAGGAGGAAGGTGTTGTTTTACTTTGTCTTTGCTTCTGACTATCCAAACCTATTTTAACTGAGAATAAATTAAATTAATTTTCCCTGGTTGAGTTTGTTTCACCCATGATGGTAACCGATGGCAACCCGTCTTCCTGTTACCATCAAAAAAAACCCAAACAAACAATAAAATACACTGGCTTAATCAGGACTGGGGAACCACGGACACATGCGCTCAAATAATTTCTGCTGAGATTGGTCTTCAATGATAAAATAATTACTTCTAATTATAATAGATATAGCATTCTGGAGACATACAGAGGAAGGAAAAAGGTCTCCAGACATATAGCAAAATGGTAATCATAACTAGAATAGAAAAAGGAAAAGGTGCTCATCCAACATGATTATTTAAATTATTGTTTTCTGACATCTTATGGTTTTAATAGATTTAACAATGTATTGACAAGAGAAGCAAGAAGTATATTTACACTGTTTCATCCTGAAAAATAAAAGATGTATTTTTTTGGCTTTGCAAAACTAAGTTGTCTAATTTTGTTGCCTTTCCTAAGAAAAACTCTGCTCCAGAAAGGATTCAACACAGCAAAAATCAGTCCAAATTTCTTTGCTTTGGAAAGCTACTAGCACGAGAAGGCAGGAGGTTATAGTGGAAACTGTTTTGCAACTGTAACTACAGTGGCCTAAATGAATGCCTGCTCTTATGTGCAAAGATGTCCCAGATGAATACTTCTAGTTTAGAAAGTATCATTGTGCTCAAATCCCAGGCAGCTGAACAAAATGTCCTTGGTGTTTTCAAGGCAGACAGTGCATAGTCTCAGTATGTTGTTCTGAAACGGGAGAGAGTAGGTGTACACCAGGGTGTTCACATGATTTCCTGTTTGGGGTGATATTTGATGTTCATTTTACCATTCTGCTTAGGGTAATTTTTCTTCTAAATTCTCCAAAGCACATAATTAAGGAAGAGGGTTAAATGGTTGATTTAATTAAGTTAAAAGCTCTATCTAAAGTGTGTGCCAGCTACCAAAAAACATTTGGAAAAGCTTCAGTTTTATCCGTACTTTCCGGAGTGGGCATTCTTCCAGCCATTGAATCAAGAGGCAGAAAAACCTGCTTAGAAAACCTTATCGAGTCAATACACATTCTTCTTCTCCCACATCAATGTCTCCCAGATGCTTTGAAGCACAAGATTTAGGAGCTTCCTACCTAGCCCCCAAAACTGGTAATTTTTTGAAGATGTTAGTAGGAGGAGCACTGTAATAGCACCTATAGTATTCTAGTCGGGGCTAGAGGATCCCACCACATTGTGCCCTACACAACCACAAGAAGGTCTTGTTCTACAAGAGCTACAATCCAACAATGACAAGAGTGAAATGATTTGTCTCAAAGGGCTTAACTGAAGCAGAAAGTTTAAAGAACAGGAGGGACAGACACATGTACTCAGTTTCTATGTTGTATATCACCTTGGGAAAGCATATGCAACTTTCCCCTCTAACGAGTGGAAGAGATTCACAGCCTGCAGCTGCTGTCATGTGGATGTGCCTTGTAGGTACAAGTACATTGGGTTCCATCCCATCTCTGTTTTTTTCTCACCATTACTAATTGTTGTATAGCATCCCAACAGAGCCCACATACCACCTGGGACAATATCTACACACTGCCAGGTGCAACTTTTGAACGACACAACTGAATGGGAACATGCAACAGCATGGGCAGTGGACTTCAAGAGCAGGAATGGCAGTACTGACCTCACGTAACCTGAACAGACCTCTACTTCCCTCGTCCTCGGCTGGGATGACTCAGTGTGGCATTGGCACCAGCAATCGTCAGTGTTAACCAATGGCACACGTGGAAGGAGAGGGAGGATTCAGAAGTAAACAAGTATTTAGGCAACGGAGCATTTTTAAAGTTCAAGATGTTTTGCTTATACTGTGTCTCAGTGGGAAGGGAGGACTCAGCTGAGAAGTGAGACTTGAAGGAGATTAGACAGATAAAAGTTGAAAAAGGAATAGGAAAATTCTGTCAAATCCAAGCAAATAGGACAAAGCAACAAGCTGTCAGACAAAAATGGAGGATCAGCAATTAACAGCTTCAAAAAAGACAAATAAGCAGTTAAAAAACAAGAAAACAAGCATTCACACAGGCAGACTGAGTTCACCTCACACTATTTCTTTCTCTAATTCTGGTGTCCTTATTAATGGGATTACAACTAAACCAGTGTACTGAGAAACCCAGTGAGTAGTGTCAGGTCTCAGCTCCCTCCAGATGGGGACCTGCTCTGTGTGGGTTGGATCACAATGTTTGTTCTGGGGTGGGGAGTGTGCAGACTCGTTTCCCATGAAAATATGGAAACTCCACTCTGTGTGAAAATATTGGGAATATGTCTGAATACACAAGTCTCTTTCCTCCAACATTTTTTCCATGAGAGAGAGTAATCCAGCTCTACATTTTTTAACAGTGTACTCTGCAGGTTCTTCCTATGGATACACATACTTTGAGGATCAAAGATAGAATGTGAGAGAAAATATGTTTATTTCACTTACAATGGCAAAATATGATTCCTCTGGGCTCTTCAAGTTTCAAACAGGGATTTGTGTGAGCTACATCTTACATCTGGTTTGGGACCCAAATGGGCATTTTTAACTTTGGAAACCTTTAGCCGAAAGACTTGTATTTCAACACCAGCTGGAACAATAGCAGCCTCAAATACTGCATACAGTTCAGTCTGGAAATTAGATGATTGATACAGGTCACGAGATGGATGAAGAGTAATGAATATGAGCCCACTTACATCAGAATTGCCTACATTAGAAAAATTACAAGGCAAATATAACAATGGTTTTCCTACTTTGCTTTATATTGCAAAAAGTTCTAGGAAAAGTTTTTTTCCAGAATATTTTCTGAAAACCAACTTATTTTTTCACTGCATCCATATCCTCCTGAAAGCAATCTTTATTAACAAAGAGAAATCTGTTACACTTCTCCCAGTATAAGGAGAAGAATAAATGTTAGTAGAAGAAGCAGCTGCCAGCCAGGCCTCCCCTAACAGGCTGCAGAGCCATTATTTTGCAGATCAAGTTCCACCACTGTTCAGATGAGAGGTCAGAGACAAAACAGAACACTTCACTGGCATGATGAAGGGGAGGGTGCCTGTGCTGTCCATAAAGTGGTTACATACCAATTCCTTTGATAATTGGGATGATGATCTTGCTTAGAAACATCAAAAGGAACTTTTCATCAGGAAATCCATATTCATGCCAAAACGTGGCTAGTGGCTTGTGGTACTTCTGCCTTCTAGGTAACCCCCTTTTTTTTTCTCACCTCTTTCTTTCTTTTTTTTTTTNTTTTTTTTTTTTTTTTTTAACAATTTTTGTCATTCCAAAACTTGTCTGGAAAGTCAGAGAGAAAAACACCATTCAAAGTAAGTGACCTTCAGGCTTATAGTGCCAAACTCTTCTGAATAAAAAAAAAGGAAAGGAACTGAGTCACTCTCAATGGAAAAGTTGGTGCAAACTTTGTGCCATGGTTGTGCGTTCAATTTGTAAGTGTTTCTACAAACATTTAAACAGTGCTGTTGTGAACTCCTAGTTAGAAACTTGAATAGCTGTCTTATATCAGTAATTCAGCAATTGACATTTCCCCGTGCTTAAGCAGTGAGACCAATGTGGCTTAAACTGACATGGCTTATTGGGAACAAAAGGAAAACACAATAACATAGCAGCTTAGGGAAAGAAGAACTAAATGGCAGCATGCAGGATTAACATTTTCTGCCCTGATTTCACAGTCATCTCTCCACAGCCAAGGTATATAACTGCTATCTTCCCCTTGTCATTGAACTCACACTTAGTTCATTGCCCAGTCTGGCAGGATCCCCCACAGTACGGATAATTTTATTGGGCTCCATGGGTGATTTAATCTAAGTGATACAAATTCAGTGGTAGATGTTGATACAGTGGCCATAGTACTGCTGCTTTGCTCTGGACTGTTGGTGCTCTTGTCTGCAGGTCATTGCTCAGGTCCTGAACTGCTGGACACATTTCCTACCCACCCCTCCAAGGTTTCAGATGTTGTTCAGAGTAGTATTAAAGGCCTATAGTGAGTGCTCTGCCTACAGGAGAGACAATTCCCTAGTCAAATGTCATTTTCTTCCTCATATTTATCTTTGCATTCTCTTGCGGCTTTTCCCAGGAATGTTTGCCAGGCACGTTTGCATGTTTCCCCCACCCTGGGCATGTTTGCCTGTTTGCTTTCAAACATGAATGCCAACATTATATTCACTTCAAAAGTGAAACTTCACAGCTTATTTTTAAATAGAAAATTTATAAACTGTTACATAACTGACATGCAACAGAGCTCTGGCCCATGCAGTTAATTCCCTTTATACAAAAGCAGATGCAGGCACTGCATTGGCTTGACAGGAGCCTCTGTACCTCTCCAGGCATTCTGGGTTGCTTTTCTCCTACTTCAATGTTGGGTATTAAGGGTAAGCTCATCCTCTTTCATGGATTCAGATCATCAGGTTTACAGCAATTTACAACAGCTCTAGTACCTCCAAGATAAATAAGTTATAGGTAGTAACATACGCAAGGGATTCTGTACATTCTTAGGTGCTCTATAAGTGACAGGGATGAAGGCTGTCCAAAGGCAGAAGAAATACATGATGAAAGCTGCACTCTCACACAGCAGTGAACCAGGCTGAAGTAATCCACCATGTTCCCTGTAAAGTAGCTCCTAATATGAGAAAAAATCCCTCACTTCCAGCAATGGTTAGTACTTCTTAACCTCCTTTACATGATGAGGGTAAAAATTGAGGAGGGTCTGAAGGACTAAAGTAGTAAATAGGTTCCCCACAGCCTGAAGTAGAGTGAATACAGGGATTACAAGGGAGAAGCTGAAAGTCCAGGTCTCCCTGGGCAGCTGACTTAAAAGTTGTCTACATTATTGTGGTTTCCAATACAGAATGCAAACAGTTCCTAGTAGCAACTAGTTGTAAACATTTGGGATCCTGAAGGTAATGAACTCACTCTCCAGCTAACAAACAATGGAGTCATCAAGTACTACAATTTCGGTCCCGTAAATATAACATCAGTAGATATCAGTGAGTTGCTTCAATCCAAACACCTCACACTGGGCTAATGCTTTCCTTTAGAAAACAAACACACACAGATGGGATTTGTTGTCAGAATAGGATCAGGACTGTAAATGAATGAGGTCATTCACAATAATGCTGCTGCTGTAGGAGCAGGTCTTTGCTAGTTGCTGGGAAGAACATGTTGGTTTTTATCAGGTAAACACATAATGTTAGTCTTCCTCTGTTTACAAGGAAAGAGAACACAGAACCACTTAGTGAAAGAGCCATGTGGATTGCTTTTCAAACCTGTAAGGGAAATGTCTCTCTTTTTAAAATGAATTTGCATAATAGGTGTAAATACAAATCTGCTGTGATACAGGACTTCTACTTCCATTCATGTCATAATAATCTTCTCAGGAAACTGAGCCTTGTTACACCTGGAAGCGGTGGAGCACAGCAACATGAAGTGACCCAAGGAAACATCTGGCAGCATCAGCGGCCAAAGCAGACTCCCAGGTCTCCAGAGTCCTGAGGCACTGATCCATCTATTTATCACATTACTGTGTGAAAATCTCTTGTTAACTTACAGTTAAAGATGCTGGGAAAAAGCAAGAATACTCAGTTCCAGGGGCTTTTTTATTAGCTAATGCTATACAAAGAAAAATTTTCTTTTTTTTTCAAGACAAATATGAAGGTAGAAAAATGTCGTGGAGAAAAGACCATAGCCAGGTTTGCAACCAGCTTGAGAAGGTACATGTTCTTTGAGCCCAGGAAAGTACATATGTTTCAGGTTTACTTCTCCATCCGGCTCACTTTACCATTTTTTCTTAGTTTCTTTAATATGTTCCATAACCAAAAGAACTTATTTTCAAACAGAAGGATTAAATTGAAAGCCAGACAAGTTTGGTGTCTTTTATAGAAAATCCTGTATGAATATGGGATACAAAAGTCCTTGTCCAAAAAGCTTATGGTAAATCACAGTTCTGTGCTCAGACCTCTATCCTTCATGATCAGCTATGTAGACAGATACCTTCTGGCACATCTATCTGTTAGCAGCTACCTGATTTAAAAATTAGCCCAATTATGCCAGGACTCA
>VZTO01015646.1:8680-28068 GCA_013400615.1 Syrrhaptes paradoxus
GGAAGGGTAGTCAGGCACAGGAATGCACTGCCCAGGGAGGTGGTGGAGTCACCGACCATGGGGGTGTTCAAGAAACGTCTGGATGTTGTGTTGAGGGATATGATTTAGTTGGGAAGTATTGGATATGGTTGGACTGGATGATCTTCTAGGTCTTTTCCAACCTTATAATTCTGTGATTCTGTGAAAAAGCATCAAGATGAAGGCTATTGTACAGAATTATGTAATATAGTGTCCCAAGTCCTGCAGATACATCATACTATTGGACTTGGACTGGAGTCTCTTTAAAAAATCCCCAAAATATTGCGTTCACAAGGCATGGCTTCGACAGACGAATTTTGGTTTTGATAGGGAAGTAAAAAAAAATTAATAATAAGTGGTGCTTATTTTCTTTTTTTATTTTTTTTAATGAAACTTAGAAGGAGGAGGTGGAGTTGTTGATGCTTCTAATTTTACTGCCTGTCATCTGCTCTTGAAGTCTACCTCACTTTAAAAAAAAAATCAAACAACAGACCTTATCTTTGAATCAGTAGCAGGTTTAAGATATAATTATGTTAACTAATGTTTTTAAATGACACCATGTTAAATGCAACTGTTTAAGAGTGAAATTTAATTAAATCCTACTGCTTGCAGAGCTGAACAATATTAGGACTTAAGAGCTTTATGATTTCAGAATTTATGTGCATCTCCTTAGTTAACATTGGATCGAACTTGGACGCCTACTTTAACTTTGTTTCTTTTTATTTAGTTAGCAAATTAAACCACTGGCCAAAAAAAAAATAAAAGTAGTCAAAACTGTACATAGTGTGCATATATGTATATGTATGTGTAGTTAGGAGATTTTCCATTTTGTGAAAAGTGTGACAGACACAAGGGAAACACGGATAACAGAAAGGGATGACATTACTAACTAGACAACTGGAGCACATCTAAGAAATTATTCCTTAAAGATGTGTGGTGTCACAACTGGGAAATAAATGTATTTCAGAATATTTATTTTATCTTTGCCCATTAAAACGTGGGCCTAGACAGCAAGGCAGCACATTTTACACCCACAGTAATTGCTTAGTTGGGAAATGCCAAAGCAGTGGAAATGAGAAACTTTTTGCAGAATGAAACAATCTAGCAGACTGATTCTCTGTGGAGGCATATTCAGGAAATTGAAATGTTCACTGACAGCAGATTTATACTTGAAGTCAGCAGGTTTTTCAAAGGGATTGTGTTGTACCATTCTTAGCTAGATTAGAAATGGTCGTCTTGGTTTTCTTTAATGTTTGATAGATAGGTCTATAAATAAGAAAAGTCAGTAGAGCAAACCTCCATTTGCAGAAAATACCTGGGGAAGTTTTTGCAAGTTACTGATACCTCAGTGTCCTTTTGAGGTAGTAGGAAGTGAGGTTTGTAATGAATTTGTAGGTTCAGATAATAAGTAGCATAGCCCCTCTGATTAATATATTTTTTGAATTTGTCAAATATATTCTATTTTATAGACATGGCATAGTTCTGTACTTACCTGAAGAGAATAAAAATCCTGATTGTATTCTTGTTCCTGGAAAATTTCTTCAGCTAAGTACTTATCAGTTGAGATGCTGGCTATGTTCTGATGCATAAGTTTTATTTCTGGTTACCTTTATATGCCTGCATTATCTAAGTGTCTCAATCAGCAGAAACTAAGAGTCTCACAGTAGTAACATGAATGTCTCTGTGAGGACTGATAGCACTGAGAAGTATTTTCAATGACAGTCCAAGTGATCCTAAATATTCTGACTTCTGTTTCAGTTAGCATTGTCAAGGGTACTTGTTCACTCCTGGAAAGTGAGAGCCGTCCATCAGGTCTTACAGAATTTTGCAGTCTTTCAGGCAGATCATCTATTGCTTGCACCTTTTTGTGAGCATTTCCTCTATGTGGTTTTGAGGAAAGCGGCTCCTTGTTCTCTTCTGGTGAAGATTTGTACCTAGTATTCACTTAAGCATGTTGTTATACCAAATACAGTGCAAAGGAGGACTGACTCTGCTTTTTGTCCATTTTTCCAATTAAATAAGTACCCAGAGAGCCTAATACCAATTATCTGAAAATAAACTAGGTAGGCGAAAATGGGATCCAAGCTCTCTTTGTACAAACTCATATATATAGGAGAAGCAGGTGGGCATGTTACGCTTTGGGCAAGCCCAGTCCCACTTGGTTGCGTGCATCAAGAGGTCTAATTACATGAGAAAAAAACCTGGCAAAATAACTTGTTACAGTGCGTTTCAAAGGCTCCTTTTGCCCGTGACTTTGTTTCATTGCCAAATGGAATAAAACAGTACTAAATCCAATTTATCAGAGCTGTCACCGCTTTGTAAAGCTCTCGTTGCACGGAAGAGTGAGAGCACAGTTCCTTTTTTACTTCCAACCGAATCATCAATGCAGTCCGTGAAGAAACTATGAGTTGAGTTACTGCCCCTCCCTTTCCTTGGTCAGTCTGGAGGTACGGAGCACATGAGATGGTTTCAGTTTACTGGCAAAGGTATGTAAGCATAGGTCGAGTAAGCAGTGTTGGGGCCCCTGTGGCCACCCTGCTTCTGGAGCTGCAGGTAATTCTGCAGCGGTCACAATGGTCAGAAGAGCCCATTTCATTTATGAAAATCAGCCATCTCTCAGTACCCTGGAGAAAATGACAATTTTTGTTTGGAAAGACTAAAAATCACCACACAAAAGAAATGAGAGATGTTGTCAGAGGAAGAGATCCTTCTCCCGGCGTTAAGCTGCACAGAGGAACATGCCCCAACAGTCCTCCCAAGTGAGCTGCACCTCACCAGCAGGTGAAATAATTTCTCGGCAGTTGTAGTTTCATTTGTTACTTCTTCAGGAATTAACCTGTGGGCTTTAGAAACAAACCCTAGAAATATACTTGCATTAACACAGCTTTTCACTTGAGCAAATAGCTGAGCGTAAAAGCAGGCTATAAGCAGTGTGGGTGCATCTCCATGCTAGAGAGGCTTTACCAGCCCTGTGGCTTCCCCGGCTGCCTCAGAACCCGTGCGTTTCCACAAGGCTTGCGTTAGCTTGAGTAGACAGCAGCAGATAAGGCTGTTAGTATGTGCTGGAGTGTGCCTGGAGTTTGGGTGAGAACTAACTAAGTAAAGCTCCTGTACTTCTCTTAAATAGTTCTAATAAACTATTTATCTCTGCTTAAAAAAAAAAAAAAAAAGGATTCTGCACTGTCCTTTGATTGTTTGCGTTCTAATAGAAAAATGCATTTGGTATAAATTAGAAATCAGTTAAACTTTAAAGCCAAGATGTCACGTTGTGTCTATGTATTTATGGATGTGTGTATGTATATAATGTATCTACATATTTATATATGGATGTCTAATAGATATAAGATCACTTCTATACAAGCAGTATACAGTATATTCAAACAGTGGATTCTTTATGGAGGCTTTACTAAAGACCTTGATATTCCAGTTCTGAATCTTTTTTTGGTGACTCGTTTTAGTGTGGAAATTTCTGTATCAAAGTATTATAAATACTGACTGTGGGTTAATGGCTAAGAACGATGACTTGGGTCTGATTCTGTGAGATTCTGCTAAGGTACTGCGAAAAGCTTTGTGTTCTGTATGTCTGTTTACTCCCTTGGGGGTGCCGTGCTTCAGGACCTCATTCTGAAATGGTCAGCAGCACTAGCAGGATGGTGTTCTCTGTGACAGAGGCCAGCGTGAATCTCCAGGACTTCATTACGCTGCTTGTTTTGTATCCAAAGGTTGAGACTTGACATCATGGAACATGGTTTTCAGCCTTTTGAGTGCTGCAAGTATCAGTCTCGCCTCAACACCCTGATTGAGGAGCTGGTTAAGGAAGTCTGTATTTCTGCTGTTGGCTGTTTTTCCAGCTGGGCTAAAAAAGGCAAAAATAAAAAAGGATTTTTTTGGAGATGCTTACCTGCCTGTGCTAGGATTTCCAGAGCAATCCAGAGGTGTCATTAGCAGTAGAGGTTAATGCTTGGAGGGTAAAGAGGAAGAGTGGTTTGAACTACTTTTAGCTTTGAGCAGTATCTATCCTTAAAACAGAATTGCAGTGCATACACTGTAATGTGTTATTTAGTTTTTTTAAACAAACTCAAAAAATACTCTCTCCCCTTGTAAATACTATAGTGGGGAAAAGACCTCCTTTTGATTAAACAGAAGTAAATTTCAATGAAGGTAAGGAACAAATGCTCAGGTAAATTATGTATTATAGAATATCTAAAATATTAGATTAAAATAGCATTAAAAATGTAAGGTTTAGCACTCAGTAGTTATGAGGCAGTACATTTAAAAAAAAACCACAAAAAACTGTCAAAACAACCATCTTCTGCAGAAAGTTCTGACTTCATTTTAGCTGAAACTTCCTAAAAAGAAAATAGAATTCTAATGATAATGAAGATAATGGGTTGAAACATTATGCCCAAAGAAACTAGTTAAAAGTTTTATCAGTCTGCGTTATCAGCCCAGAGAGCCAAATACAGCCACCTCTCATTAGCTTCTCCCTCAGTGCAGTTAATCTACCAACATTAACATTTTATTGCTGGTTCATCTGTGAGAATCTGAAAATAAGCTCTGAAAGGGAAATAATGCAGGCAACGCTGCTGGCCCATCTATAATGGTGGAATTTTTGGGACATTTTTGTGCTGTTTTTTTTTAACCCTGCAGAAATGTTTACTGCTCTGAACTTCTTTATTTTGGATATCACAAAACTTTCTTTGGTTTTCATTTTGTTTTAAACATGTTCAGTAGTCACCTTGCTTACATATATGTATAGCAGAAATAGTTTCAAGTAGCTGCTGCTTTGGATGAAGAATGAAGGCCTTTTCAGATGGTACAGGTTACTGAAAAATTGAGGATGGCAGCCTGCATCTTAAACAGTCTGTTTTCTGCTCTGAAAAGAGAAAGCTCCTATAGGTAGTTTTCATTGTCTTCATTTGTTTTTAATTTTACCATCCTTGGAATCTTTTAGAGCCATGAATACAAGAGTTAGACATCAGAATGTACTGGCAGTTGGGAAAAAGATCACTTTATTCTTTACCTATCTTCCAATCCTTCCCTAATACTATATTTTTTACTGGTGGCATGGGAGATACCAAGGCTAGATGGTCTCTGGTCTGACCTTGTTTGGGTTTTCTTACATAAACAAAACATTTTTCCTAACTCAGAACATATGTAGTTATTTTTTTCCTCCTAATGTCTTATTCATGAATTTAATCCCTTATGTAATCCATATAGGTTCTAGGTTGAATTTTTGCTCAAGGCATATTCCATATGTGTATGTGCTAGATTCTTCCAGAGAAGCTTTTAATTAAGCTTTTTCTTATTCTCTTCTTTGAAAGTGATTTTATTTTAAAATTGTTAAGTTTAAACATTAATGATCTCTTTCTTTGTAGAAAAAAAAGGCCTTTTAAATATTTTTCACGGAAGTCAGCAGTAGACCAGATGAAATGAAGACTGTTATCTTCTAGTTTTTTAGAAGCTAGTAGTGATATATTAAGTGTTGCTTTTACTTTACTAAGTTATTAACTTGATAATTAGCAATGTTTAAACTTACTAGAGAACAATATGAGCACTATAGAGTCTGTCCTCTGATCAACACATTCATTCAGCGTTATTATTTCGGACAGTATGTTTTATTGACAAATGCATAACTTTAGAAAGTTAAATAATCCTTTGGAACTACATTATCAAATCAATACTTAGTTGCACAACAACTTATATCTTCAAATTCATTTCTGTTCTTGGAAATGTATGTGTTTACTAAGGAGGGGGGAAGATTGCTGTGGGGGGGCGTGTATGTTTTTTTGTGTAAATGAATAAGTTTAAATAATCCTGGAAAATAGCTCTAAAAGGAAAAAAAATACTTACTGTATAATGCACGCTGTCTTTGAAAAGGGTTAGGGCACTAAGAAAAGCTTTAGAAGTTATCCCTTGCTGCTGAGGTCAGATTGTCAAGTGTTGTACTTTTTATGTGTTGTGCCGGTTTCTTGGACTTTGATGTTGCGTTACACTTCTTCCACAACAAGGTATTTATTGTCACGGAAGAGGGTTGTGAGTTAAACCTCCTACAGAAGCCAGGATACCTTAGAGGGTTTTGATGGAAAATGAGGATTTCTTATTGCTTTGTCTTGCTTACATTTTTACTGTATTCTGCAGTCGCTCTCATTTTTCCTGGATTTGTTGTCTTGTGCAATCTGTGTGGGTAAATACCTGAAAGACATATGGCCAAAGGAGTGGCTGGCAGACTACTCTAGTGGTGTCCAACATCTGCAGTACTGGGAGTGGAAAGAACCATTTCCTGGAAATGCTGTAGTGCAGATCGAGACTGAAACTACAGATTAGCTCTGTGCAGCGGCTTGCATAGTTAGTCCAGGTTTTGTTCTTACAGACTTGTATTGGGACATAATTCTTCCGCCTCATTGACTCATCTGGAGTGCAGCTGGGTTCTTCTCCCTCATACTTCTCATGACAGTATAAACAAGGCTGCTATAAAGCTTAGTGAGGAGATATAGACTGAATTCCTTCTGGGGTATTGATGATATCCAAGCGTATATCTCCATCTCCTTCTGATAGGTGAGCTAAGAGGGACTCAAGTATTTTGGCAAGCAGTGGCTCTGGTGTGTTTTATGCTCCGTATTACAAAATGCTGATAACACTGTCTTGTGTGAGAAGAGTTGACCTTGGTTTTTTTAATGCCCAAAGAAGTCAGTGTTAATCAGAAAGCCAGCAGGTTCAATATCTTGCATGACAACAGAATATTAAAACAACTGTTCAGCCACTTTCTTCCTTTTTTTCTCTTATGGTCACAAGAGTTAATATGAGAAATTCAGAGAGTTTTCACACTGACATTTAATTAAAATGAAATTACTATCATTGTTATGAGCTACACATAAGCTATTATTTATGTTGATAGTATTCTAATACCTTATTAGATTAGGTTTGCATTTGCATCAGTATGTTAGCATGATTTGAATTATTTCTTTCTGTACTCCGTAAGTAGCAGCAAGTGCAAGCTGCAGTGTTAAATACTTACAGAAAAAGATATTTCAGTCTCCTTGAAAAAGGCAGGGACAGTGTTCATCCAGAGATTTCTTTTTTCCCCTGTTTGCCATTAATATTTTCTTCTGTTTACTCTGATCTGGCTGCTCATCACATAAGTCAGCAGGATGGTTGCAGGACTCTCAACAATAGAATTTTTATTATGTTAGCCCACAAGATTAATTCCCTGTGCATCAGAGGAAAAGATCATATTTTAATGCAGCAAGGCTTCTGTGTATTAAGTTTTATTCTATAAACTATTAAAATATAATATGATACTGTAAGATCACTTAGGGAACAGCATTTATTAAAGGTACCATTTTCTTTCCATTGAACCAGCGGGAACAGATGAAGAAGAGGGAGGTGGTGAAGAGGTTATAACTATGACTGTCAATTTTTCAAAGAGCAAAATCATCTGGTGGGCTTTTTGATTCCACACTGTGTAAATTTAAAGATGCTTGCGTAAGACTGATGGTTGTATCAATCTGAGAGTGCTCAGTCAGCTGTTCCACTTCTAAAACAGCTGCTCCACAGTGTCCTGACACTTTCTACCTGAACCCCTTCCAAGAGAGAAGCTGCCACTGTCCCTGGTCCTTTTTTTCCCCCATTTCAGAGAATTCCAGTAAGGCTTTTAGCAGGTCACTGTGACTGGTTAATAAGGGCTCAAAACCAGTAGAAACTTCCTGCTGGTGCTACTTTCTGGTTTTCCTTGAACCTCTATATTCATGGAATACATTTTACCACCTGCTATGGGTATGAGCCTGGGGGCTGTCAGGGAGCAGCATTGGTAGGCACTGCTCTGTAAGGGAAGGCAAGCTGGGAGCCGAGTGTGACACCAAGGCAAACGGGGACAGGGACTCAAGGTTAAGGAGCAGTCTCACGATAGGGACAGGCAGAGCAAGGGATGGCCATCAGCTTCAGCCGATAGCCCAGACTGACAGACAGGTCCGTAACTTTGAGGCAGGACATGGAGCCAAGTCAGGACAAGCTTTATGACTTTTTTTTGTTTGTTTTTTTTTTTGTTTTCCCTTATTTCTGGATACATAGGTACCTTGTATTTTGCAGATGGAGTGTCCATTTGATAGCCTGTCATAAAACCCAACAAATTCTCAAGGCAGCTGGACAGAGAGTGGAAGGAGAGAACAGCATGTGCCTGCCATGCTCAGCTTGAAGGCAAGGGCTACAGCACAGGAACCCGCTGGGAAGCATTTATTGAAAGAGAGAGGCATAAATTATTCCTATTTCAGCAGGATACTGACAAAAGAAGGAACAGTTTTCCACAGCTTCAGTCTATATGTAACAGCAAAGAGTGTTCTTCTAAAGGCAGGGTACCAACAAGGTTTTCCTCACTCCAGTTGCCTCAGATTTGTATGAATTCCTGCAGGCTGCAGCAGTCAAATCTGGTATGGCTGTGTAGTGAACTGCAGCATATATCCACTTAAGTCGTTGGTAAAACAATATATTTGGAGCTTAATTGGGGATGACATGAATGTAGATGAGCTGTCAAATTGGCTGGATAGGTTGCATCACAATCAAGTGAACTCTCTTTAAAGGAAGGGACTAATTAATGAAAAATAGTCATTCTTCCTGCATTTGCAGTAACTTCAGTAACAACACAAAACTGATATTTTAATTCTCTAAAACCCCAGTGAATGACTAACTAGGTCTCGAAGCACACAAACCGAGGATCCTTAACTGCCTAGGTTGAATGTGGGAGTGGTAGAATTCTTTATTTACAGGGGTGGAAAATTCCAGATGTGCTCACTCAGGTAAACCCAGCTTTCAGCTAAGTCTGACTCCTGGGAAGAAAAAAAAAAAAGAAAGAATTAATGATAAACTGCATATGAAATAATTAATGCACTAAACCTGCCCATCAGGCAGAAACAGGAAAGTTTGTTGAAAGAGGCAAGGCTTTGGGCTGTGGAGGGAAAGTAGACTACAATATATGAAACAAAGGATGGGAGATGTATAGGTAAATCTTCCAAGTTTTGTGGAAGCTACTACCAGAGCTGCTATGGCTTTAAATGTCAAATACAAGCACAGATGAATGGGTAATTTTATGCTCTAACTACAAGTAGAGAGAAGACAAACAAGTAAGGACCTATAGTCTGCACATTCTTGGTAACAGCGTGTTAAGGTAAACTGTAGGACCCTGAATCTGGACACTGTCTCTTGCTCAAATACAACCACTGTAACTAAAACCAGACAACCATTTAGTAAGTGGTGTGTGTGAATAGCCAAAATATGGAGCTGAAATGTGATTTAGAAGCTTCCATATGCAAATAAAAAGCTCTTTACTATTAGGTTTTCCTCCATGGCTTTGTATGTTAGCATTTTGGTAGCATACTTATCTTTAGCTTTATTTTTCTTAAATTTGTGTCTGTGGTATTTGCAGAGTTGGTAGCACTAGCTAGGTTCATTAATGCAGCATTTATATTCTGCAACTGTTCATGTAAATACTGGTTTTCAAGGCAGCATTATGAATATTTCACGTGCTTTTGAAATAGTAGTGAGGCATTTTCTCTCAGGAAGGAGACCTTTATTGTTAGTATGCTGCTTGTCTAAAATGTTTGGCTCAAAAATATTTCAATTATATTTTCCTTCCTTTGGCAAGCTTGCTTCTCTTGTAATATTCTTTAATTATGAGATTGTGGAGATTACAGCACCATGTTGTCTTAATGTTAGTTGTTTTAGTGTTATACCCTCTGAACTGGGAACCCTCGAAGACTGACTGAAATCTGCTCCTGCTGCAGGGTAGTGCTACAAGCACAGCTGGCACCGATGGATGGTATTGCCGATGTTACAGCAGCCTTAGCAGCCTCTTATTTGGAACAATGTGGAAGTCAAACATTTCACATGCATTTTATTTCTGGAGAAAATATCAGACAGGAGTTCACTGTTTCAAATTTAAAGATATCTATAAAACCTGTACTGATAGAGGACAAGCTCCACCAGTGGAGGTGGCTTCAAGGTATTTTCACTGGCTACCTTTACTGAGAGCGTTTGAAATCGCAGCCAAGGGAAGTTGTTTCCCCAGCTCTCTTGCTCTACTCACATTGAGACCAGCTGGAGGCTGGAGCCTGGTTGCCAGAAGGTAAATCGTGGCTTCTTCTGGGCCAATGCACCAGTTGAATTTCAGTCCATGTTTTTAACTTTCTGTCTTTGTCTAGACTTTATCTTTAATAAGTAAGTCATTTTCTTTGGTTGTTCATTCTGCCTTGAGGTGATTTTTCTGGTTTAGTCTGCAAGACCTGTACTGTCACCTGTATATAAAAAACCTGCACAAGTATACTGTGGACATATTGTAGACCTGAAAAGTACACAGCCTTTCAAATGATACTGTACGAGGTAGGGAGTGTTCATGTCAGTGTAAAGCATTTAATTGACAGGCACAGACATCTTTCCTCTAATGCACATGCACTACCTAGGGATTAGGTAAAAAAGCACAAATGGAGGTGCTGGCTAATACTGATAGGATTGTCCCTTGGTCAGCTCTCCAGAACTTTGCCTTCAATGCAGACAAACAAACAAAAATTTGTATTGTCATGCCTTAGGTGAATTGTGTCATGTGTTACTTAATAAGTATCCAGAAGACTCAGGAGTTCAGAACAGTAATCAGGGAGAAATAGTATATTGGGGTTACAGTAAGGAAAGGAGGTATTTTTATGATAGTAGGATATGTTTCTCAAACTTGATCTGGATGAGAACCAGGGCTTTGGTATTGCTGACTATCGAGAAAGAGACCTGCTTTGTTTCAATAGTGCTAATTAATTTAGCTCTTTTTTGGAGGCTAAAGATATTATGGCAGAAATTTAGACAAAATGATGCTCACATGCAGGTATTTATTTAGTTTAGTCCTCAAAAATATTTGTAATTTAAAAGAGGATTTGCAGTAACTGAGGGCATTTCAATGGCCTTCTGTTAGAGTAGGTTTCAGAAGAGTTATCAGAAGATTATCTTAAGAAAACACAGAAATAAAGTGAAACTGGAGAAAGGAAAGAAACTAGTCTACAGCTGTCCACCATTGGCTGTTCATCTCTCAAATATCTATTTTGTTTAATTCCCATGTAATTATACAGCACCAGGCCTGCTAGCGACAGATGGAGTTCACCTGTCTCATAGGGGGTAAGGATTCTGGCTTGTAAGCTGTCAGAGCTCATCGACAGGGCTTTAAACTTGGTTCGAAGGGGGAATTACCCCTGTATTCAACACTGGTNTAGAAAAATGTCTTCACTGCAAGAGTGATGAGGCATTGGAACAGGCTGCCCAGGGAAGTGGTGGAGTCACCATCCCTGGAGGGGTTCAAGAAATGTGTAGATGTGGTGCTTGGGGCCATGGTTTAGTGAGTTGAGTGGTGTGGGTTGGACTTGATGATCCTTTAGGTCTTTTCCAACCTTAATGATTCTGTGATTCTATATGGTCAGTATTTCTCCACCATTTGAAAATGAGTTTTGTTGTGAATTTTCCAGTACTGAAATGCAGTGACTGAAGTTACCAACAAGAGGCGTTGCCATTGCTACTTAAATAAATAAGGGAGGGAACACAAATGAAGAAGAAATGGCTGAGAAAGCATAACTATTTTCCTGAAGTTTAAAACTGTGTTAGGGAAGATTGGATCCTAGACCTGTCATCTTACTAGTTTCTACTTGCCTGAACAGAAGTAAAGGATAAACCTGATATTATTCACAGGTTAAAAAGAACATCCCTCTTGGGAATAGACATTCATGCTTTAAAACTTTTCACATGTTTTCTTTTTACTTTTCAAGAGGTGGTTCAGAAGGAGGGTTCAGAAGAAAAAGGGAAATTTTTTCTTTCTAACAGCAAGACAATGTTCTAGCATGGACAGAGGGAAAGCTTTGACTCCACATGGTGTCTGTCAAGGGAGTTCAGCTGTGGAGGACAAACATGGACAACTGAGCTCTAGCCGCACTCAAGCGGCAGGCCAGTGAGGATTTCCCAAGGGCAGCACAAAGCCTGTGGAAAATGCTAATGCATCCCATAGCCCATATTTTCTGTCTTTGAGTTAAGCTGTTCAAGATATGAGGCTTGAATAATTTCTCTGTGAGGTATCTCCCCCAAGGAAATTATACCTCAGTTAAAAGGCGCTAAGTAAGTCTTGCTCTCTGGGACTAAAAATTTATTTCCTCAAGAATCTGTTGGGAATATGGTAGTATTTCTGAGATCCTTGAAGTACCTATTTACATTTCAGTTCAAAAAGCCTTTGTAAGACTTAGCAAACAGCCTCCTTGTACAGAGTGTTGAAGTGAACTTTTACAAACAAGTGGGAAGGGAGGGCAGGAGTGGGAGAAAATCTTCTCATCTCTACAGAGCACCAGATATTACCACTACAGTGTTACTTGTAGAGAATCAATCTTTTCCAATGAGTGTTTTGACTGCCTGCGGCAGTGCACCTCTGTTCGGTGAAGTTAATGGTCCAGATCCTGGTTCTAACCTCATTCACTACCAGGGGAAAGAAGTTGTTACTGTCAGGTTATTCACGGGTCTAATTTAAATATTAGCACAATGATCATGCTGTCTTGCCCAGTTTTATTCTAAAAAGGGAGCATATGCATTTGCTGTAGTGCGTGTTTGACAATGCAATTTGTGTTCTCTGAAGAGTGTTTCAGGGTCCTAAGATAGCCAGTTAATAAGGAGCTATCTGATAGAAAAAAAAAAAAAAAAACAAGCACAAAACTTTAAGATTAATTTAGGCAGTTATGAAGATAAAATATCTGACTTAATGGATGACGTGCTGCTTGCAACCATGGAAATCTTATCTGTAGGCAGGGGATGATCTCTGTAATTGTCTTTTACTTTTTCAAAAATATGAAGTACAAAGGATTTTGTTGAGGTCACATTCAAGGATTAAAACTTATCCTGACTCCGAATTCGTCTAGCCTAGAGTTTTCTTCTCAACAAGACATAAACAAAGAACTAATATCCAATTTATATATAGCAAGCCCAACTTTGGAGATGACCATGCAATATATTCTGAAATTAGAACAGTTTTTTAAGTGTTCCAAGCTGGGCAGAGGTCCAAAAATAGGCTTTTCAAATTTAGGGAAAAAAAAAAAAAAGTCTTGGTCTCCATTTTTCTCCTTTAAAAAAAAAGAAAAAAAATATCCTGTTCTTCGTAAATAGAAATATATTTTGCATTCCTTATTTTCCTGGAAGCAGTGCTGTTCATGCAGCATTCCCATAACAATTTTTCAGTGTTTCAGGCTGAGTTATGGGAAAGGCGAGAGAGTAATGTGACTGACATATCACTTGATGAACTCCCAGCATGGCACTTGGCTACTGACTGCCAGGACACGTCTTGGGCAGAGTGGTCAGGGAGTAGAGTTAGCTTTTATGGCACTTCTTCCCTGTTAATAATGGCTGAGGGTGACAAGAGAGGCAGGGGGTGCTGGGGGTGGAAAAGGAATCTCTGGGGAGACACTGCTGTAGAGATGAAAGCAAAAAGGAGACACAAACGAGGTTGGATAAATTGATTAGAATACATTAGTATTACAACTCACAATTGCCAAACCAAACTGTGCACGCAGAAGAAAGGGCTACTGAAACTATCCAGAAAGGAGATAAGAATAAAGTCTGTGTGGTTAGTGTGGAACGAACAGATGAGTAGTTTAATTATTGGGATAAGCACATTTGTGCCTGTTCCGCGCCCGAGAGGTGCAGGATTGCATGAGTTGCTGGAAGGAGCAGTGATGAGCTGTTTTCGTCTCAGCAAAAGCAATGATGGTGTTGTGGCATACTGACAGCAGTGAAGCAAGTATTGGGGTTGCAGCACAGGGAAAGGTCTACAGCAGTTCACTTGGGTTTGTGTTTTCCATGATAGCCCTGGCAATTGGCACGTTTCCCTGGCTTCGTTTGCTGTTTCCTCTGGAAACCACAGCTAGTATTGAAAAATAATCGGGATAAAACTGTAGGAAAAAAAAAAAAGTTCTGGAGAACTGAAATGAACAAGTCAGAGAATTTGCTAAATCGGCCAGGAAAGTGGTCAGGAATAAAAAAAAAGGACAAAATCTTAACCTAAGTATGGGCAGTGAACTGTCAATGCTTTTGTAGTTTGCTATGATTAATAACATTGTGACCAGTGGTTAGTGCCTGTTTAACACCTGCAAGTGATAAAAATTTGGTAACAATTTCTATGAGTCCTTGCGAGACATTGGAGTAGTCTTGTTTTCTGAAATCAGATGAAATAAGTAGTTAAATGGTACGTCAGAGACTATGAAACATGAAACTGATGCCAATATTCTGGAATCTCTTCTCATACGCAGTATCGTTGACCTTGTTAACAGCATGTGAGTATGCAGTTATAAGATGTTATTTAGAAATGATGATATTAGCGTCATGTTTTCCTGAATAACTGCATGTTAAATAAGAGAATTGACTTCTAAATCCACAGGTGTTTTAATCAGGGAGATATGTAGTAGTCCAAACATGATGTTACCTAAATTACTATAGAGATAATTGATTACCAAAATAACAAAAACGGTTTGCATACACTCTGCTAATCTGGAAAAGTGTGGAGTAAAAAATTTGCCTGTGGCCATTCTGTAATTCAGTGGTTTATATGAAAATGAACTTATTCAATAGGTTATGTTTGTGCAAATATTCTATGATAGGAATTACAAGGCACAAATATGAGCAAACTATAAAATCATCAAATTAATGTAGTGCTTAGAAGGTGGGGCTTTTTCTCTAATGGTTTTTTTTAAATACTTTTGCTGTTAGTGAAACAAGCTGTTGGTTTTGGGTTGTTTACCTTTGTTTATCTTTTCCTCTCCAACAAGTCAGGTCTGTGATGAATGAATCTTGCTGCTTGCTCTTGGATGGCATGTGGTGATAGCAAATCCATTCAAACAGCTTTCAAGCCATGTAAGAATGGCCACACATAAAAGCAGTGTGTCTCTCAGCGTTTTGCTTTTTATTGCTAATGGAGAGCATTCAATATTTATAAACAATTTATAGTTGGTTTGCATGTGTCCTTGACACAGCACTTCTGATACAGGAGTTACTAACATGAACAGTATTTATACATGTACAAATCAAATTGTTGTCACAGAGGTTGAAGCTATACCAGTAAAAACAATGACAGAGAATGAACAGCTCTGCCAGTTGAAGCAGTGGTGTTACTTGACCACCCACCTTCTGATTGAAACTGCCGATGTCCAGAATATAATAAAATTAATTTTTAACTTGCCAGCTGCAAAATGTATTCTTTTATTGTCTGGAGAATTTGCTGCCATAAGGTCTATTTTTTGGGAATGACGTAAAATCCTGATGGAAATCAGATCAGATACCACATATATCATATGAGTGTGCATGCAATGAAATGGAATACAGTATGCCAGTTTTTAATCATTTCATGTGATTTAATTGCATATGACAGAATCTGTTTCTTAGTCTTGAAGACTCCAATGATATAACCACAGAGTAGCTCAGTATATAAGAATTTCTCTGTTTTGCTTCAAAAACTGTTTCACTCCTGTTTTGTACTTGACAACAATGAGAATGAAAGGGTTAAATATGCCTTTCTATATAGTACTCGATTTCTGTGCTAAGATTGCAAAAAGATAATATCTAGTACCAATTATAATAATGATCTTTTAGCTGGCAACATCTGCCCATTAGAAAATGGGATTAAATGATGTAACATCAGACAAACTAACAGTTGTCAAATAGTAATGATTTGCCATCTGCATTTAAGGGTGAGTTTGATTGTAAGGTACTGGTGAAAAGCTATACACCCTTTTACATATCACCTGAACAGTCTTTTTATTTTACTGTATAACTTCTTTGTATGCAGGTGAAAATGTCTGGTGTTATAAAGTACGACTAGCTCACAGATATCTTTTTTAAATACATTTACCTTGTAAGCAACATAATTAGAATAATACTGCATGGAGAAAGTGAGAGTAGATATATTTTCAGAGCTGTATTAATAAGAATTATGTTGCTGAATCCTATGTAGCTGTGGAAATTTAGAGAATGATCTATGCCCTATTCAGGGGCTGCAATTTCTTCCTTAATAATATCTTTGCAATTATGTTGCCTACAAAGTAAACCAAAACTTAAACAAACAAAAACCCTCTACTATCTGTGAGTTAGTAATAGCTCATGTAATACATAGTCTATTCACATTGCTATTACTTACCCACTAATGAAGAGGCTGTAAGCAGGTTTTGCTTTTAGAAGGTCAGTTTTTATGCTTGCATAAACCCTGGCAAGCTACATTTCTCGTGTCTGTTGTAATATAAATGGATGAGCCGTTTACTGCTTTCTTACCTAGAGGTGAATGCTCGTTTCCTAAGTTCTGAACGAGGCTGTTTTGATCAATGTTCTCATTACTCAGTTTTTTCCATCTGTTCCATGTATCTCCCCCAAATCTTACCAGCCTTTTCTGTGCTTGAAACTCTACCTGGCCAGTTTATTTGCTGCCAAGATAACCAGGGAGACTTCTTTATTTCAAAGTATGGTTATGGATGATCTTAGATAAACAGCAAAGATTCCCATTACATGTCCTCTGAAACAATGCTTTGATACTGGAAAAAAATTATTAAGAATTTTTAGAAATGCATATGCTCTTTATCATGAATTAAGTGAAGTTTGGTGTCTTCCTTTCAACTTTATACTGGAAATAGACCAATGTTGTGGAAGAAAACTGAATCCAACTTGGGAAAAAAATCTAATCAATTATTCGTAGACATATAGGGATAATTTATGGCAATTTAAAAAAGTGAAAAGATGTGGAACTCGATAACCTTTTGTTATAACTAACTGTCTGCCCATTAATATGCTAATTCCAATGGCAGGTGACAGGCTGAAGTGTGAGCTCTTTTTAACAAGACCTTTCATCACTGAGTGGACAAGGAATAAGGTTTCCTCAGTACTTACACAAGCTTTTTTTTTTTTTTCCTGAACACCTTGTCTATCTGGTGACTTGATAAATATTTTTGGCAATTATTATTTGGATAAAGATAAATGTGTCTGTATTTATGTGTTCTATAGACTAATTTGAGGATTACCATTAAGGGTAACACCTGATCTCCCCTGAGATGATGTGGGTTCATAACATGGTGACAAAGTGGTCATATACAGCAGAGTTCAGCTAAGGAGCAGGTGCTACAGGCATCAGGCAATTGTAGAGTCAGGGGATCTTCAGACAGTAACAAAAAATGTACATTCTCAGGAAGTGCCCTTACACTGGAGGAAAGGTCCCCAGTTTAAAGGGACAGAGAATAATTTGTTAGAAGAAAGTGTCAGTATAGGACTACAGCCTTTCTCCTTTAAAAAATAAATTAGTGGATTTTGATGGGGGATTTTTGTTTGTTTGTTTTTAATGAAACTGTGACAGATCCTAGAAATTCCATGAAGTTCTGTTCCAGGTGATTCTGAATCACAATGTCAGAGTAATTTCTGCTAGGGAAACATAGGGGTTTGAGACTGATTTGAGGACAAAATTGTAATATTGCCTTGTTTTCATGGTCAGTTTGACTGACGAAAGACCCCAGAATCACATACCTCCTTATAAAATTTAAACTGATAATTCTGAGTCTGGTGTGGTTATGATAACTCTCCAAATTCATACAGTAGTTCACATCAGGCAAGACGAATGAAAGGTTAAGATTACCTTAGCTTGAAAGTGGCATCTCACCTGTGTCTCATGTGATTCATTTCATACAGTAGCTATTTGTCTGTTTTGTTTTTTTTTTCACAGAAAGTCCAGCAAAATGCAATTCTGATTATTACTCCTTGAGTCCCCATGCTGATGGTAAATAAGAAGAAAATATTTCAAAATTCTGATAGCGAGTGGTTTTTATTCTGCTATCATCAAATAAAATGTAATTGAGATCTGCCAAATTACAGCTGCTATAGCAATTCATATTTGAAGGCAGATTACATTTAAAGGTGTAAAGAAAACAGGAAGTGGGTGTTAATTGTGACATTAATATTAAAAGGGGTTTTGCACAACATCATTATTAAAAGTTCTCTCAAAAGCCCATGAAGATAAAGCAACAAATAAACTAAAATAGCTAAAGTTTAACAATTTTTTTATTTTTTTGAGTAGATCTGTTAAGCACTAAGATGTCTCTAGTCCTTTTCTCCTTACCATTAAAAGCACAAATGTATCAAACAGTTGCCAGAAGCAGGAAATTTGAAAGAAGACCTTGACGTATCTGCCTCGTTAAGTTGAAACCTGCATCTGCATTCACTTTGTTAGCTTGCAGAAGAGTTTAATCAAGAATTAGAATGACTGCTGATAACTTGTGTTTGTTGTTTAGGTTGCTTTTTATGGAGACATAATTCCAAATGAGATGCATTTCTCATGTCCATGATAATGAGCAGATTAAACACTTGATAACTTTCTGAGTGCATGTGTCAAGTGTGGTTGTGGCATGACAATATCTAGGAATGTCTGTAAATATATAAAGTTACCAAGTACTCATCTGTACATTTGTAGGGGAACTCGGACATCAACCATGCTCAAGGAACAAGTTTCTTAATAGAGGATGAATTCTGCTTATCTTTTGATTTTTCTGAATAAAATCAGGAGTGCTGGATCATTTTGTGTAAGCTAGGTTTGCAGTATCTGAAACAGAGAATCTGTGTTGTCACGAGATGATATTCATGAAACATAGCTGGTACGTAGATTACTTACGCATGTGTGAAGGTGCGGTGTTTAAAAACAGGCTAAATTGTGGGTTAATTTAACACAACTGGCTTCTTTCCCCACAGAAACTGCTGCTAGGAACTTTTCCAGAGTATTAGTGATTTAAGTATTTTGAGGTGAGTGGAATGACTTGGTTTTGCTTTTCAGACTTAAATGAAATAGATCCTGTTCTTTTTTTGTTTGTTTGTTTGTTTTTTTGGGGTTTTTTTTTGAGCTATGCTATTGGCTTAGTTATTACCTGCACCTGAAATGTGGTTATGGTCCGATGTGGGGTTTTCTTACTTCCATAAAGATGAGTATATAGCAAAGTGCTGTGGAATAAAAAGGACTGTAGGTGTTGGTGGGTATTCTTTTTCTGCAAAGTCTCGTGTGATCACTAAACTCCCTTATTTCGTGGTCAAACAGCACAAAATCAACTATACTATAGTGATTAACAATTAAGACCTCCTAGAAGGAGCTGGATTATTAATATTTTAAAGGAAGGATGTTTCCTTTCCTTAAATCGACCATTGTCTACTGACAATTGTTTATACAACCGGTGTTTCTGAATGAACAGGTGTTTCTCCTGCTGTGTTTAGCGCTGGTGCGGCCTTGCTGTGAGTGTTGTGAGCAGTTCTGGGCCCCATCATTTAAAAAGGTTGTTAAGGTATTTGAATGCATCCAGAGGAGG